>CAMKVN010000705.1:0-24898 GCA_946474995.1 Funneliformis geosporum
ACTTAAAGTGTGTTTTTATTCCAAAAATAATGTAATTTTTTGTTTAAAATTAAATAAAAATAGTTGAAAAGTATTAATTAAATAGACATAAAAAAGGAGTTTTAAAAAGTTTTGATTATTCATATAATAAATATATTAAATAATAGATGATTTTTCCAATAAGATCTTCTTAAACTGGCTAAACCATTCACTTTTAAAAGTTTATAAAAATTTTTATGAGAAGTCACAAACATTTTTGATGTTAGAAATGTAACACAATTTATATATCACAAAGTAAAAAAAAAGGCATAAAATCAGGGTTTATTAATTTATCCCTCAGGCTCTGATTGGCTGGTATAATTGAGATTAGTTAGGATTAGGGTTAAGGCTTAGGTGATTTATCACTGGTAGTGTTTCAATTTTTATTAAGTATCTGGGGGATTTAAAATTTTTTTAGGTGTTGATGTTTATTTGTCGCCCCCTAAGTACATGACAATTAACATAGTTAAATATAACCAATCAGAGTCTGGGGGGTAAATTAGATAAATCATAAAATCATAAAATTTTGTCGATCAAATGATCGATGCAACATGTTAACTACACGCATTACGCAGTTAAATTTTTTTTCCACATTATGCCTAAGTTTGACAAATACTTTGACGATTTGACTTCCTGCTCATTATTTAGCTTCTTGCAGCACAAACTTGCGACGAACAAAAATAAAGCTTACAGTCTATACAAAGGAACACTTAGTTCTATTGCCAAAGATGTTGATACAGAGCAAGATCGAAGAGTGACTGCACGCGCTTGTATGGATGCTTTTAAGATATTATTTCTTTCGTACTTCTTTCTTTGTTACGTAAATATGTTGTGTACCATCGTCCTATCCCATTCTCCTCCAATCGACCTTTGGTGTCGTGAGGGTCATTTGCTTGACCTCTGTGTCAAGCCCATGTTGTGAGAAAACATTTGTTTGACCTCCGTATCAATGGGAGAATATGCCTCTGTGCTGGTGTGGATTTTACACTACCTCTGCCGAACCTCTGTGTTTTGGAGTTAGGGCCTCTGTGCTGTGTGTGTCCCTTTAGTGCATACTTACTTGATGTTCAATAATTAAAAATACCCAACTTCAAGCGTTCTGAACCCTAAAAAATCTTTCCTTAAAATAGGATCAAAGCAAGTCAGAGGTAGTGAAACAATATTGGACAAAGAGAGAACTGGAGAATAAGATTGATATCGAAGAGGTTAGCTAATTCTTGAAACCTTTACTACATCTTGATTTGCATACTGAATGGTCTATTTTTACAACTTACATATTCTAGACACAACAAAAGACATACGAGTTCAAGGCTATTTTCTACGAAAAACAATCACAAAAAAGCTCGAAAAAAGGATTGACTTTGAATAAAATGTGAGTCCAGTTAAAAACACAATCATTGACTTCAAGGTTAGTTACATTTATAATTGATTTACAATTTTCTTTAGGAAGAGGACGGAAAGGTGCTTAGGAAAAGAAACTGACCATTTAATGATTCTGAAACAAAAACAAGTTCCGATTACGATTCTGATTATGTGGAGAGCAGGGTAAGTATCACTAATGTATTTTATTACGAAGCAATAATTATTGACATTCTTTTTTACAATTATGATTAAGATAAAAAAACAATTCGTAGCTAAAACACAGTCCACAGATGATATTAAAATGAATGAAATCGAAGGCGAACAAATTGACCTTGGGGTTTTTATTTGACTCGAGTTGAGTCGAGTCAAATTTAAGTATAACTCGAATCGAGTTGAGTTAGAGTTTTAAAATTTTTTGATTCGACTCGACTCAACTCATTAGGAGCTCTACTCATTATCTAGGAACAAAGAAAGCTAATTGACATTATTATCCTAAGCAAATATGACTAGCAGCTGTAGCAAGAAATTAAATGAGTGATCATATATACAAGCATTATTATTTAGCATCAATCAAAGATATAAAATTGTTTATATCAGCCTTCTCACAAAACATCATTTTAATTTTGTAGGATAATAAAGCTAAGGTTAATTACTTTATAATTCTTATTTACTTTCTTAATTAATTATTAATACATTATTAGGTTCCATTAATTGCTGCAATTGAAAGAATATTTAAGGCTATATAAATATTGTTAACGTATAATTTTTGCAAATCATAACAGTAGATGAAGCATTTGAGTGGTTGCTTTTTATTGATAGCTTACTGGATTTATTAAAATAATTGTAATAATTTGTATATTTTTAAGTAAAAGAACACTTTATAAATCATAAATTATGTAGTAATTAATCATTATATTTCTAATATTACGCATGTAAAATAGATAAAAATGTATAAGAATAATAAAAATAAAAGAACAATAAAAATATTAATAAGCATATTAATATTGGATGCTAACATTTATAAACCATCCTATTTATATAAAGTAATTTACATAGAAAGATAAAATTAATATATTATACATGTCTAATTAATCAATATGTTTGTTATGTCTAATATATCAGTTATCTATTATAAGTTATGTAACATTTGTTTAATATTTTTAATATTACATATGTAAAGCATTTGTAGGTCATCCAGTAGATCAAAATCAATTTTGTGAAAATGTTGATCATTTGCTGTGTCATATTTTCTTACAATAATAAATCTGTAACAATATCAAATAAACCTATTTTCATTTCTGATCACAATTTTCTGATAGTAAGTAAATATAAATTAATATTATCTATCTATCTATTAATTAATTTCAGTAATACAAATAAATTTTACAATCTAATAAGATGCAAATTTTTATTTATCCTGAATATTTTTTGGGTATATCAAGTGAAACAACACATATGATTAATTTTATAACAATTATAATAGAGGAGTTATTTTGTGATTTACCTATTATAAAGAATCAGTAAAGTCTAGTTAGTATTTATTAATAAATGGTAAACCTGATGAAAACCTTTGATATTTTTTAAATATTTATTAATTAATAAGAAACTTGATTTATAAATATTATATTAAATACCTTTAATTATGGAAAGCATCTTAGCAATATAAATAGACAAACTTCTATTGTTGATAAAGAATTTAAATGGAAAAACTTTAAACATAATAAACATTTCTATAAGCTTTAGGATTGTGATTATATTAATGATCAACCAGTTATAGCTACATAATTTTAAGACATAATAATACTATATTCTCAAATCTTAAAGAAATAACATAGGATTAGATTGGTTTTCATGTGCAGATTTGTAAATACTTATTAGATTTATGTAAATGTAAAGATAGGAGTTATTATAAACTATCACAAGCTCTTAAAGCTTTTGAACTTTTATTAATAAGTAATGAATTTTTCCTTCTATTATATAAGGATTGAATAAATATTTTCTTAATTTAGTGTATTATTTTAGTTAGGGTTCCTCAAAATCGAATCGAATCAAATATTTAAGCAGTTTGAATTTGATTTGATTTTTTCAAATCGAATTGAATTGAATCGAATCAAACTAAAATATTTGATCAAATCAATTTGAATCAATTTGAATTTGATCGAATCGAATCAAATTAAATCAAATATTTATCAAATCAAATCAAATCAAATATTTGATCAAATCGAATCAAATCAAATATAAAAAATTTTTTAATTTTTACAATGATATATTAAAATAAAGTTATTATAAAAGTTTAATTAAGAAAATTATTAGTAATTGTACTAAAAAATTTCAAAAATAACTTTTACAAAGTAAGTTTAGTAACAGGTGCATTTTTACTATTAAACTTAGTAAAATAACTCTGCAGTCTCAGTTTTACTAAGAAAATTTAGTAATAACTGCCATCATAGCTTCAGTTTTACTAAGAAAACTTAGTAAAAACTGCTATCGCGGCTTCAGTTTATTAAAAAACTTAGTAATAACCACCATCGCGGCTTTGATTTACTAAGAAAACCTAGTAATAACTGCTATTGCAGCTTTAGTTTACTAAGAAAACTTAGTAATAACTGCTATCACAGCTTCAGTTTTACTAAGAAAACTTAGTAAAAACTGCTATCTCAGCTTCATAACTATTTTATTATTAAAAAAACGTTTTTGAAGCCACAGAGGTATTTTTTACTATGTTTTCTTAGTAAAATAACATCTTCAAAAGCCGTGAAGGCGTTTTTTACTATGTTTTACTTAGTAAAAAAAGCATTTTCAAAGCTGCAGAGGCACTTTTACTATGTTTTTCTTAGTAAAAAAGGCATTTCTGTAGCTGCAAAGGTGCTTTTTACTATAGTTTTCTTAGTAAGAATCACTTCTGAAGCTTTGGAGATGGCTTTACTATTAATTCGAATCAAATCAATATTTGAATACTTGATTTGAATTTGATCGGATCAAATCAAACATTAATTTGATTTGATTTGATTTTCAAATATTTAAATATCAAATCGAATTATGGAACTCTACTGGATGGTTTGTCAAGTTTCAACTTGATGAAGAAAATAGACTTGCCCAACTTTTTTAGATGTTTCCAACTCAGATTGCTTTTTGGTTGGAATACTATAACATTATTTTGAATGAAAATACTGCTAAAACCAATTGCTACCAAATGCTACTTTCACTTTTCCTTGTCGTTAATAATAATACTAAGTCTTATTTTATTATACAAGCTTTTGTGTTTGATGAAACTACTGAATCCTATAAATGAATCTTAGTATGTACAAAAAACAACAATGACTGAACCATTAGTATTCATTATTGATGCAAATCCTGTTACAGATGTAGCAATCAGACAAATATATTTAATAACCTACCTAATTTATTGTATTTTTCACATTAGTGAAAACCTACCGAAAAATCTTAAATCTAAGCTTAGTGATCAATATGATAGTTTCGTTTGTGATTTTTTTTATATATTGTAATATTTGTGTGAAAAACTTTTTTATGAAAAATAGTCAAGTCTAATCAAAAAATATCTCAAAGTGAAAGATTATTTAATAAAAGCTATCGACCTGTATGGGAATTATATCAGTCAGCTATGACCTTTTTTCTGATATTAAAAAAATGATGTCTAAATATCTAATACCTCATATCTTATCTGCTGAACATTTGGAAATGGCGCAATGCCTTTAATTTATTATGAATAAAGTTAGATCGTACATAGTTAAGGTAATTTGCATCCTAATTTTGAATTTAAATCATTAATAAAATCCAATATCTAACACTTTTGCTATATAGAATTCAGACATTAATATGATAGATAGATTTATTGAAGACCTGTATAATGCTAAACAAATTCTATTGAAATTGATAATTGTTGAAGTTGATGAAAATAGCATTCACGAAGTATGAAAGATTACAGATGTACAACCTGAAAATAAAAAACATGTATATTTTGTGATAATAGTTGATTCTTATTTCTTATCTTTGTTCTTGCATGTTTAATATATCCTATAAAATTGTTTATCACTACTATTTCTAGTAATAATGATTTTAACAGTCGCAGGATTTCAAATCCAAATGATACATTCACGATGGTATATTGATGATCAAAAAAATAATAATGTAGCAGCAGAGACTTATTGTTTATTAAGCCAAGAGGCTATAGAAATTTTTTTGGATATGATATTTACTCCAAATCCTTCAACTGTTCTTATAATAATTATTACTGTTTTACATTGCATAGCAAAAAAGAAGACCAAATATGAAGAAGTGTGAGGACTTGTGCAGCAGTTAACTCAATATGCTGTGCTATTGAACATAACAGTCATGGTGAAATTATCAAATGGCTAAGACAGTTTATTAATCAGCATAAAGAAATGGTAATTACACATACTAAATTAATGCGAAATCGAAAAATCCAAGTTGATGATACTAACAAAGAAAATGAACCTGAACTAAAGATGCTCGCTGAAATTCTCTCAAAATAATTTTGTCATATCCTTATTATGTTTTAGATATAGTTTCAGTTAATTTCAGGTTTCAGGATTTCGTTGTATCTCTCACTATGTTTTAATATAATTTCAGCTGCTTTTTTTGGGGTTTTGTTCCTTATTTTTAATCTAAATTAATTAAAAATTTATTAGTATCATGACACAAAAGCATGTCCTAAAATAAAATGATACAAATCATCAACTGAAAAGAAACTACGTGCAAAATACACTTGTGATTCATGCGATCTATCAGGATATAATAATGCAAGGTATTAGAATCGGTAAGTATTTATTCTTTTATTCATTTGTTCATTGTATTTCTTTATCCCTTCTAATCAATTTTTAATATTTTAGGTCATAATATGAAATTGAAATCCTGAATATATTTCTAAATTTCTTAGCAAATTTGGAAGATAATGAGGGTAGAATAATTGGATATGTAGAATGGGCTGAGCGAGAATATTAGTTGTTTTTTCATCTTTCGGACTTTTAGAGTTAAAAAAAGCATGATAGGCAAAAGATATCTGATTGGCTAAGATAGATTTGCTAATTTTTTTCAAAAACCAAATGGACTATGTGGATAATATATCATAGCTGCAGTTGAATATTAGTTCTTTTAATAAAGGATTGTAGGAAAAATGTTTTTGATTTTTTAAATAAAAAAATTATCTTTAATTCACATTAACATTGTAAAATACATCATAAAAAAATAATATATATGTCATATGCCAATAATCATTTTATTGCAAATTATTTTATTTGAAAGACTGGCTGGCATTATGCTATAATTTTGGTCAAATCCGATCTTATTTTCTGAGATTGTAACATATATTATATGTAATGAGTTGTTACAATTAGATTCATCCATTTTATTTTATATAAATATTCTGTATCTTTGACCTGTTAAATAGTAGAGTTCGCTACTATCTTCTAATAAACAATAATATTTATCTCTTAAAACATTGTTTCTTTACCAATTCAATATTCCTTAAAATTTATATTGATAAAAACGACCTGACCCTTCAAAATAAATAAATCATATTTATTTTTTCATAGTTTATCTTAAACTCCATGTTAGCAAATATATTCTGTGTTAACTTAATGACAGACTGTTTAAGCTTAATAACAACGCTTAGGAGTAAACAATATCAAGAAGAAAATTTTATTTCATGCTAGGATTTATTTTCCAGGAGAGGAAAATTAAAAAAAAAAGTAGAAATCTAAATATGAAGTAAGATATTATTTATTTCTTACTGAAAGCAGTACCAGTTTATTAAGAGTAATTTTATGATCTTTTTTTTTGTTGTTGAAAGGAAAAGTAAAAGAAAAGAATGGAAAAAAATAACAAAAATCATGCATGCAATAAAAATGCTAAATTTAGTAAGTATACAGTCAAACCTCTATGTAATGATACAGCTGTTTTGAGAAAAAATATCGGTATATCAAGTTATCAGTATATTAAAAAATTTTATATACCAATATTACTATAATTTGTTGATCAATATCGATATAAAATAATAGGCCAATCAGATTTCAATAATAAATATCTTAAGAAAAATGTCAATTTGAAAGCAATATTAAAAAGAAATCAATTAATAAAAGTGACTGGCGTCCCTGGCCCAGTGGTTAAACTGCAAGTCTCCTATTAAGCTAAAGTTTCATTACACAGCAATAGGCCATTAGTTTAGGTATCAGCCGATACATGATTTTCATAAGAACTTCATATGTACTGAATACAATGGGCTTATGTACTAATATGCGTACAAATCTGGTTGATTAATCCATCGATCAACATTAATCATGCCTAAATACTGCACAATGTTAGAACAAGTAAATGCAAATGAAGCCAGGGATTGACAGAAACTTGGCCTTCGCTGATTGGTCTGTAATGGATACAGTCTTACGTCTCACTTGGCAGGGGCCCTTATTTCCGTATATGATCATAAGATTGTATATAAATTAAGGAAGTGATTGACCAGAACTTAGTAGATTAGATCAACAGTGATAATAAACTGCATTGCACGCCTGCAGTCAGGGTTGGGAATTTTGTATGTACTAGATAAAATTAACACTGTACTTATACTGTACTTGTACTAATTTTTATATTAATTATTATAATGTACTAACTGTACTAATTGTATTAATCATTATACTAACACTGTACTTCTCAACCCTGCCTGCAGTACTGTCTAATCGAGCTGTTACTAGGGTTAGAGGTCAGGTTCGATTCCTAAGTTATTTGACATTATGGGTATTAAAGTCACCTGGTTGATGTGATCTATATGTATGACTGGAGATCACTGTTTGGGCAAATCTTGTAGTACTATCCCATGAACCTTGCAGCTTTCTATATAGTTGTGATAAAGCCAAACTAAGTAATTGGATATTTGTTATAGTTTACTAAGATCATGGTAAGAATAGTGATGACGTTCACTATAGCTGAGAAGAATCCTCTATCCAAATTTGACAGTACCTTTGATACTAAGTACCTAATATCAGATTACAACAAGAGGTTTAAGTTGCCGAGTTAGAATGTTATGCTTAGATAGGCATATCGAGGGGGATGCATTCGACATAGTGAATAACTTGATAATTACAAGAGAAATACCTGAGATTGATTGGCTACACACGCTGTCATTAATAGTGTTTAGTACTTACTTCGGTAAATGCTAGGCTTAAAAGTGTTAAGGTTATCTTTCGAAGTCGCAGCACTACAAAAAAAAAAAAGAAATCAATTATTATAATTATTAAAAAAAACTCTTTCCTAAACAACTCAAAAACAAACAAAAAAGATTGACAAAAAAATAAAAAATGCCTATTACTCACTCAACTCTTAAACAAAAACAAAAACAACGAAATACTAATATAAACAAATGAACCAACTTTTCTGATGATAATGAAGCCTCTGGTTCCTCTTCTCAAACTTTTGAAACTAACGAAGTTATATCTTCTCTAAAAAACAAAAAACTTCTCTTCCATCAAATGACCAAAGTACCAATACGAATATATATAATATCATCAAAAACATAATTTTTGGTAACGATACGCTTCCTAACATGACTCCAATACCTATAAATAACTCTTCTAAACCTTTGCTACCATTTGATATGGATGTTGACTTATCATCTAACTCAATTTTTGACTCCACCTATACACCACCAAAACTAACCACCAATGATTCTATACACACAAATTTTAACGAAGATAACATGTTTGAGGATACTGGTTTCGATTATATCCTTCCATCTACTAACAAAGGAAAAAAGAAACAGTTATAGTCTGATGAAGTCGAGAAAACTGTAAAACCACGTGATCAAGACCTAAATGAAGCTACTTTTAATATTATTACTACCCTTATGATTTTTACGTGACCGATAATGCTTCTAACATTAAGGGAAAATCTGTGGCTGAAAAATGCATATTTATCAATTCCTTGTTTATTCATTTCAACAGTTTTCAAGACTCCACATACATTTTTAAACAGAAAATTTTTTGTTTATTTCGAATCGATTGACTCTTTAAAGTATGCTCTCACAAAAACTCAGGAAACACAACATAATCCTATTTTTACTATTATTGATCCTGCTGTGAAACAATAATAACAAGATGCCAAAAAGGCAGGACGATCAAAGTATCTGACATATCCTATTCACTAAATTTGACATAATACAAAATTACTTTGTTAAATATAAAAAAATTTCTTGTTTCTCTATGATCATCAGAGGACCCTAGCAAATTGATTTCATCATTTTGAGACCTCTAAATCCATTAAACAATTCTACGATCACGTGTGGTCTGTATTCTTTTTAGAAAATTTTTTGAGAGTCGAGCCGACAGATCTCAATTCCTCAAAAATTGCTCTTAGACAACAATACGAATTCAAACTAACTGTTTACCTTATAACATTAACCAAAGACAACTGATTGATTTTTTTCTTCACATTAAAGTTAAATCATGCTTTATTTCACGTGATCAGCAATACCATCTTCAACCCTATGCTTTCATTAATTTTTGATAATAATAATGATCTTGTCTCTGCTTTCAATCAATCCCAAAAATTCAAGGGAAAAGTTCTATATTGGATGGAACCTTTTAAGAAACATTGCAGAATTTGTGATATATCTGACCACGAATCTAATAATTGAACAAATTGAAAACTGGCTAATTCTTACAAGCCACTTTATGATCGTTTTAAGCTAAAACAATATAGACCCCCAAGATCTTCTTAATTTAATAATCAAAATCCTTACAAATCTTTCTTCCACGTGTTACAAAATGGAAAACACAGCTTACCTAATAATAGTCAATCTAATGATAATAAGCTTAATAAGGATAGTACTCAAAATAAGGTTCCTCCAAATATCGTCAACACTCTCAAATTTATCCAAGAAAAACTGGATAACATTGAAAAAAGACTTACTCTCATTGGCAATGAAATCATCTCTTTAAAAAACTCCATTATCAAACAAGAATAAAACCAAAAAGACATTGATTTCTGTCTACATAAACTCGAATACATGCACTATATTGAACATGACCCCAAACAAGTTGATGATTCTAATTACGAATTTTTACTTCACAATGGTGAAGAGAAATGGAAACAACTCCTGTTATCACTTCTATTTCAGTTGAAATTAACAATGATTCATCTCCTTTTATCATCTCGACTAAGGTTTACAACTTCTAAATGAATTATTTACAATGAACTGATATTGTCGAATCTTTAATTAACGATATTAAGTCTGAAATTCATTTAATTTCATCTGCTTTACGCTCTTTCACCCAAACTCTTTCTTCTTCAGATTTATGAATATATACCAATATCTTAACCAAAATGGTATTTGATCAGTTCATCCTAATATTAATGAAAAATTTTAACAAATAATAGTTTTTATTCGCATTTCAATGATCCAAAATTTTTTTCCATCGCCACTTAAAACATTAGAAGCTGCGTATCTGAAGATAAAATGATACAAATCAAACAATTTTTTATTTCTTATAACTTAAATATTTTAGGACTAAGCGAAACTCATTTCAATGATACTTTAGCTCTATACCGATCAAGAAATTTCTATAACAAACCTTACAAATTTATTTCTCATCTGATTGTCTTCAAAGCAATTACTAAGAAGTTGGTTTTATTATCAGATCCTATCTTCACGATCATATATTTTTCCAAAAATTTCTATTCGATCGAATTACTTATATTGATTTCCAATTTAAAAACAAAACAAAATTAAGAATTATTCAAATTTATCTTCCTGCTAACACTAATGATCAAAACCAACTAACTCTTAGATCAAAAATCGAAGTTGTAGTTATTAATATTATCCTTGAAGCACAATCAAATCGTATTATATTATATTGATAGGTAATTTCAATATTAACTTTTATAAGATTCAAAACAAACATAACAATTCAAAAAAAAATTGAATATGCAGATCTTTCATTGATAAAATTACTAATTTAAATTTTATTCATACTGCATCATTACTTTCAGACGATTCAAAAAGCTTTCTCACATATTTACATCTTCAAATAAGACTCACACCTATATTGACTATATTTTCACATTCTCTTCTTTTTTTCATGATCTCACTTCTTTCAAAATTTCCGATTCCTCAAATACTGTCTATGAATCTAATTATCTTTCACTTTATATAACCATTTACAAGAATAATATTTTCAACAATTCTTCTAACGCATATCGAAAATAACACAAAACTTCACGTAAATCCTTTAACTTCAAAAAAACTGCATTTTTACACTGGGATCTATTTTCTGATAAGTTAGATAAATTAATCAAAGAATCAACTAAATTCCACAACTATGATTACTCTGATCTTAATTTCTTTCAATCTGCTCTCAACCAAACATAGGAATTCTTTGTACAATTAGTTCTGTATGCTGCTAACAAGCATATTTCAAAAACTACCTCGACTATACATTATAAGTCTCTATTTTGTTATGATAATTCTGCTATTCATAAACAAATCAAAAAACTATACAAATTCTATCATAGAACAAAAATAATTATGGATAAAGAAACAGCTGTTTCCACTTTTTCAACCTTCTTATTTAGTATTACGTTTAATAAGTATCGTTACATTCTAAATATCACTAATAAATATAGAATCTCTTCAGCCTCACTAGATTCTTTTTTCTATCAAAAAAATCTCAAGGAGTATTTCTTAGACCTAAAAGCTTCTATCATCAAACTATTAGAAAATAAATTGAAAATAGTCTCTAAACACGAAACCAATGATCACATCAAAGCCCATATCTTACAACAAATTGACAATTATAAGGATGCTCCTTCAAAAATGATAGATTCTTACCTTGAAAGGTCCAAGAATAGAGGTATACTCCAGTGAAATCCGTTCAATCCGTTATACAATCTGATCAAAAAACGGATCATTCAGATTATGAATAAACAGATTATAGATAATTTGAATGTAATCTTCAGATAATATCAGATTGATCAGACGTTATAGGATGATCGGATTAATCAGATAATCCGGTCATTTTATTTTATTTTATTTTTTTTTAAAAAAAAAAACCCTTCTTTTTTCTTTAGGATCGGACATAGACATGGAATGGACTTGAACTTCAGAATTTAGGATTAAAAGGTATTTTAAAATAGGGGGTAAATTCAGGGTTTTTTTTTGGAATATTACTAACATTCCTTTCTTTCTTTTCTTTAGGGAACGCCTTCCTGAACCTGGATTTCAGCTTGGAATATGAAGGTAAGTAGTGTAAGGGTATTGTTTGTGTTTCTTCTTTGTTTTAGAAACATCCTTAACGTTTCTTTTGCTTCTTTTCTTTAGGAGACATCTTCCTGAACCTGGATTTCAGCTTGAGCTATGAAGGTAAGTAAGGTGATGTAGTAATTATTTTTGTTTCTTTATCTTTGGAATGCTATTAACATTCCTTTTGCTGTTTTTCTTGTGGTTTTTTGTTTTTCTTTGTCTTTGAAACGGCATTAACATTTCTTTTGCTTCTTTTCTTTAGGGATGCCTTTCTGGACCTGGATTTCAGCTTGGATTATGAAGGTAAGGTGGTGTGGGAAAATGTTTTTGTTTCTTTATCTTTGGAACGTCATTAACATTCCTTTTGCTACTTTTCTTGTGGGATTTTTGTTTTTCTTTATCTTTGGAACACTATTAACATTCCTTTTACTTCTTTTCTTTAGGAGATGCTACCTGAACCTGAATTTCAGCTTGGGCCATAAAGGTAAGTTGTAATAGTTTTTTGTTTTGTTTTTTGTTTTTAGAACATTATTACTAGTTCTTTTGTTTATTTTCTTTAAGGAACGCCTTTCTGGACCCAAATTTCGACTTAGGCTATGAAAGATAAGTTAGAAGAATGTTTTTTTTTCATTTTTCATTTATTTTTCTTTAAAAATCATTTACATTTCTTTTCTTTTTTTCTTTGAAATACTTTCCTGGATCTTGATTTTAGAATTTTGGAAAGGAAAATTTTTATTTATTTATTTTCTATTTAGAACTTTTGCTTCTTTTTTAAAAAATAGAAATCTTTAAAATTATGAGTTTAGGTTTACAATAAGTTTTATAATATTTTAATAAAATAACAATTTATTTATATATAATAAATTATACAAATGATTGATTTAAAATATAAATAATTATTCATAAATACTTTTACATTTCTTTTAAAAATATTATAAAACGAAAAAGTTCTGAATTTATTCTAGATATTTTTGCTGAAAGTAAATTTCATGCATCAGAAAATAACCTTTCTGATGGTGTTAATATTGCAGAAATAGCTAAATGAATTCTTGCCATTTTAGCAAGAATTGGATACTTATTTTTATTATTTAACAACCAATTAAATGGACATTGATTAAAAGGAATCTTATTTTCTTTTAAATATTCTTCAACTTCATTAGATGCTCTTGGTTTATAAATTGGATTTAAGATTATTGATGATTCAGATGGAGTTGAAGATGAAGATCGAGATTCATTAGGAGTTAGTAAATAATTTTCCTTATATTCTTCATATTTTTTATGTAAAATTTCTTCTTCTTCTGTTTTATTATTCATAGACTTAATTCTGGGATCAAGTATTATTAATATTAAGTAATCTTCAGATAAAACTTTCCAATAAAAATACATAGCATTATAAAGATCTTTTCTTAATTTATCTAAAAGATCTTTAGTTTCTAATGGTTTATCTAAATTAAATTTGTTATTTTTTGTTTGATTATTATTATTTTTAATAACCTTATTTTAATGTTTCTACTTCTTCTATCATAATAAATACATCAGCAGCATTTTCAATTCCTTGATATATTTCTGATATATTAAAAGCTGTTACAGGTAATATAGGTGATGTAAATGATATCGATGATATAGATAATGTAGATAATGTAAGTGATGTAAGTGATGTAGATATAGATGAATTAGGTGAATTAGATAATGTTAAAAATAATAAATGTTTAATTTGTTCAATTATTGGATTTATAATACTATGTGTAATATATTTTTTTCCATCAAGATAACTAGTTGCTTCTTCAAATGGACCAAGTGTTATAACTAATTCTTATAAAAGTTCCATTCATCAGAACTTAATATGATTTTTTCAAGTTGCTTTCCATCTTTTTTTGCATTAGTATTTTCATTATTTACTAATTCTACAATTAGCATTTGAATATAACCTTTGATTTTAATTAACCTATTCTAAGTATAATAACTTGAATTCTATCTAGTTGAAATATCTGCAATTACTTGAAAAAAATATTCACTAATTTTACCAGCATTCTAAATATTATAAAAATTATTATATAAATATAAAAATAATTTGAACAATTAATAAACATAAATTATAAAATTAAAATCTTACCAATTCAACTTTATTTTGTGATTTTTTTTGAATTTCCTCTAATCTTTGACTTTGTTTTGGTCTTAAAAAAAATCAATCAATTTTTTTGCTCTTAAAACAATAGTTTAACAGAAATTAACCCTTTTCCTACTACTAACTGTAATGTGTGTGCAATACATGGTTGCCACTTTATATTTGAAGTAATTTCATTCATTTCTTTTATTGCTTTTTTCATATTTGTCCTATTATCAGTTACTATTACATTTGTTATATTTCTTAAACCCCACTCATCTTAAATAATAAATAATGCATCAGATATATTTTGTGCATTATAAGGATATCTAATATGTTCAATTGTAAGAATAATTTCATGAATAGTAAAATTTTTATCTAAGAAAGAATAAGTAACACCCAAAAATCCTAATCTATTTCTACCAGTTCACATATCAGTAGTTAAACTAACTAAAATTGCATTATCTTCAATAAATTTTTGAATTAAGGGAAGTGTATGATTATAAGCACTATGGATGGTTTGCTTAATTAATTTAACATTTGGAATTTCAAATACAGGATCAAGTTCTTTTATAAATTTTTGAAAAGATTCTAATTGTGTAATATTTAAAAGTTGAGTATCAAAAATTATCCAACTAATTAATAAATTACGAAGTTCAATTTGACGAGACTCCTTATGTGATGTAACTTCTAACTCATGAGTTTCTTGAGGCTAAAAATATATTAAATAATTAATTAATTATTACATTTAAATAAATAAATTACTATTTATTTAATTTATTTCTTACCACATAATTTTGCTTAATTGTTTTTTTTAGTTATTTGATGCTTACTACTTAAATGGTCTATTAAGATGCCTAATGAACTTCTATGCTGATTTTTTTACCAATATTTTACTTGTAATAACCTCTACTTGATATGTAGCAATTCTATCATTAGATACAAACTAATCTCATACCCAATTTCTTTTTTGTGACCCTTCTCTTTTTTTTGAATTTTATTTGAATTATTTTGATTATTTTCAACAGAACTTGAATCCATGTTTATAAATTTATTAAAAATTTATTAAAAAATGTGAAAACTTTTTACAAAAAAAAAAAAAAGAGAACATGTATAAAAAAAAAAGAATGTATAAATCAAAAAAAAAGGAGTATGTGTAATAATATTTTTATGAATCAACCAATCTTTTTTAAAGTTAGATAAAACAAAAGCTTTATATAGAAATTTTATAGAATATCTTAATTGTTTTATAAAAGCGAATTTATCCTTTTTTAATTAGCCATTCAAAGTGTGTAAATTTTACATCAAAATCAAAGAAATATTTATAGTATCATTCTTGAATCAAAAAAGTGAAATTTATCTATTCCTTTTATAATCCAAGTCGAAATCACAGCCCAGGAAGGCGTCCTTTAAAGAAAAGAAGCAAAAGGAACGATAATGGCATTCCAAAAATAAAGAAGAAACAAAAACAATTTCCCATACCTAAAGATGATTCCCATAATTATTTTTAAAATTTTAACTAGTTATAACTTAAGTTGCAATACTTTGAGTTGCAACATTTTATGAATTTTTATATTAAAATAAATTTACAAAGAGTTGCAACTTACCGAATTGCAACTTTTTAATTATGGTGTCCATTTTTACCCACACCACTTACCTTATAGTCCAAGCTAAAATCCAGGTTCAGGAAGGCGTCCCCTAAAGAAAACAGCAAAAGAAACGTTAATGACGTTCTAAAAACAAAAAAGAATTCCCCACACCACCTTACCTTCATAATCCAAGCCAAAATCCAGATTCAGGAAGGCGTTCCCTAAAGAAAACAGCAAAAGGAACATTAATAACGTTTTAAAGACAAAAAAGAATCCTTCACACTACCTTACCTTCATAGTCCAAGCTGAAATTCAGGTCCAGGAAGGCATTCTCTAAAGAAAGAAGGAAAAAGAACATTAATAGCATTCCAAAGACAAAAAAAAACAAAAAAAAATCACAAGAAAAGAAGCAAAAGGAAAGTTAATAGCATTCTAAAGATAAAGAAACAAAAACAATCCTATATCACCTTACCTTCATAACCCAAGCTGAAATCCAAGTCCAGAAAGGCGTTTCCTAAAAAAAGAAGCAAAAGGAACGTTAATAGCATTCCAAGACAAAGAAAAACAAAAAATCCCACAAGAAAAGCAGTAAAAAAACATTAATAGCATTTCAAAGATAAAGAAGAAACAAAAACAATTCCTCATACCACTTACCTTCATAGTTCAAGCTAAAATCCAGATCCAGGAAGGCGTTTCCTAAAGAAAAATAGCAAAAAGAATGTTAATGGCGTTCTAAAGACAAAAAAGAATCTCCCACACCATCTTATTTTTATAGTCCAAACTGAAATCCAGGTCTAAGAAGGCGTTTCCTAAAGAAAGAAGCAAAAGGAACGTTAATGGCGTTCCAAAGACAAAGAAAATCAAGAACAATCTCTCACATCACTTTACCTTTATAGCCTAAGCAGAAATCCAATCCAGAAAGGCGTCCCTTAAAAAAAAGAAGTAAAAGGAACGTTAATGACGTTTTCAATGACAGAAAAAACAAAAATACCAACTTACCTTCATAGTCCAGCTGAAATCCAGGTCCAAGAAGGCATTTCTTAAAGAAAAGAAGTAAAATGAAAGTTAGTAACATTTTCAAGACAAAAAAAGGAAGAATTTTGCACTTACCGTTTGAATTCAAGCCATTCAAGTTGAAATTTGGAGTAAAATATCCAGGAGTAGAGAGGGAAAGAGGGGAAAGAGAGAGAGAGGGAGAGAATATGTGTGTGTGTGTATGTGTGTTGTGTGCGTGTGTGTATTGAGAGAGTGAATAAGTAATGTAATACGTAGATTTAATATTATCGTTATTGTAAAAAATAAAAATAAAAATAAAAATAAATTTATGCTTACCTAAGTCGAATTGACTGTTCAATTTGTTCACCAGATATTTGATAATCCATCCGGTCAATCTGGTGATATAAATGGATCAATCTGAATCCAGTTAAATTTTGGATTAATGACAGAATATCCAGATTGATCGGATTCGAAGCACACCTCTAGCGTAGAGTTTATATGTAAACTTTGCCAAAAGTTGCTTATTTTTACAAATTTACTTATCATACATACCCCATTATCTTAATAACTAGTGATTCGATATTAATGAAATTTATACTATTAGATTCGTCTAATCGAGAGAAATCTAATGATAGTAATTTCATCTTTCTAGCATTAATATTGACTGAGTTATACTATATAATATAATTTTAATTGTGTGTTCATACTACATTTGTGAGTTCTATTAGTATAGTTCAGGGTCTTGATATAATTACATACTTATATTTTGTATTACATTTTTGGTAAAACAATTACTATGACATGTATACTTGTGAATTATAACTGTTAGATAGGATATCTGAGTATTTATTCTTTTAATTATATAGTAATCTTCAACAATTTTTATGAGTTTACTTAAAATTAATTTCCAAGAAATATTTATATAATTGTTTATAATAATTCAAAGTTTACTAAGTAATTATAATTTAAAATAAATCATAAAGTAAGAAGATAAAAAACAAAAGAAAATAAAGATATGATAAAAGAAAAGAAAATAAAATAAAAAAATAAAAACTAAAAACTAAAATAAAATCATAATAGATTTGTTGCTTCTTAAAACTATAAAAACTAATTTGTCAAATTCTACTTTTTATATAATTTTAAAAGCTATCTATTTATTTAAAATACATTATATAAAAAAATAAACTAATATATTGTATATGTTTAATTTATAATATATAACTAATATATCTAATATATCAACTATATCTAATATATTGATTATGTCAGATATGTTAGACATGTCAGATTTGTCAAATTTATCAATCATTTATACTATATATACCACATTATATTTATATATTTATAGTATAAAAAGTTTATAAAAGAATGTAAAACTTATTAATAAGTATTGTAGATATAATAAAATAACATTAAATATCTATTATTTGTTTTATTGTCGAGAATTTTTGAATAATTTCAGCCTATTATATACTTTCTGATATTTCTTATTTAAATATATAAATAGAATACTTGATAATTATCCTTTATATTGTCTAGCAGGCAAATTTGTCTACGAAATTAAAAATAATTGTTAATTTCTTTATAAAATATTAAATATTAGTTTTAGTAATATTATTATTATATATAAAAATATAATTTAATATATATTTATCAACTTTATTAATAAAGATTTTAAGTTTTTTAAAAGGTTTTTAAAATAATTTAATTATAAAATTAAGTTTCAAAAAATTTATTATAATAATTTTTTAAAAATTTTTTAAAAATTTATATGTTTGCGTTAAATTTGCCAGCTGAAATTATTTTAAAAATATCTGAAATCTGAAACCCCGTAATCCCAAATCTGAAATTATTTCTGAAATCTAAAACTACCTTCATAATATATTATCTTCTCCAAAACTCTAAAACTAGTTTCAGAAGTATATTTACTATATGGGAGCGTTTCCAGTAAAATCACATTACGGATCATATGATTTACTATGCTTCATGACTTGATTTTACTGGAAACGTTCCCATATAACTATATAAGTTTCGGTGATTAAAATCAAAATTTACCTTAAACTTATATTATTTGTTTATAGCCGATAATAATAAATTAATTAAATATTTAATTAAACTTAATTTGAAATTGATAAGATATTAAATTAAATCTGATTTACTAATTAAGTTAAGTTAAAAATAATAATCTAATCTTTTTTTCTTTTTTAATATATAATCATAGAAAATATACAAAAAGGAGATTGATCTCAAGAAAAATATTGGGAATATTATGACTGTTCTGAGAATACACAAGATGCTCGTATTACTTATAAATTTTGTATTTTTTTTTATATCAAAGAGAAAATGCAAAAATAGAAAATTATATTACTAACTATTACAAGAAAACACCTGATTATATTATATGAGAATATCTTCAAAAATATTCTAATTCTGAAGAATCTTCTAATTTCCCTTTACCTCTTCCTCTAATACTAAAAAAAGAAAATAAATTGATCAAACATAAAACAATCATTTAATCAACTTGAAGAATTAACATTAGGATATATAAAAAGAATTAATTATGCTTTAGTAAAATTTTTTGTTTGTTGTGATATTTCTTTTTAAATTGTTAAAAATTCATTTTTCATAGATTTTATTAAAGAATTAAATCTATCCTATATAAAGATGAGGGACGAAACTCAAAAAAGGCAATTAATAAACAGCCAAAACTATATTAAAATATAGTGAGGAATACGATGAAACTCCGAAACCCAAAATTAGCTGAAACTATATTAAAAATATAGTAAGGAATATGATAAAATTATTTTGAGAGAGTTTCGGCTGGCATCTTTAATCCTATACACTTTCATCAAGAGAAATTTTATCTGAAAGATTAATTGAAGAAGAATTAAGCAAAGTTAATTATAAAATAATTAAGGAATTATAAAATGAAATAATTTAATATTAGGTTAGTATCAATTTATTTTTATATTTAATATATTTATTAAATTTTCTTTTTATTAGCCTTGAACAGATGGACTAGCAGTTCTCATAGATCTTTATGGAACTTTTTAATTTTAACTTCTAATCGAAAAGAATATTTATACAAATTATCTGATTTAAGTGAAAATTTACATACAGGAAAATATCTTGCTAATCAAATCAAAGAAGTAATTAATTCTATTGGAAGTAGTAAATTTTCTGTTATAGTGAGTGATAATATGCAAAATATCCAAAAGGCATGAGAACTTATTAATAAGGAGTTTCCCTCTATTTAAGATGTAAGATGTATAGCACATTTTGTAAACCTTTTGGCATGTGATATAGTTGAATATAACTTTACTGATAATCTTTTAAAAAAAGTAAATATTTTTATTACATTCTTTAAGAAGGTAGCAATATCAGGTAATAGTTAATTTTAATTTATATTTAAATATTATTTTATATAATATTAATTACATTATATTTTAGATGCAAAACTTCAAGAATTATTATTAAAATCAAATATAAATGGAGGTTTAAAATCTTATTGTAAAATGCGTTAGACCACTTTTAATGAAAGTATAAATTCTGTAATTAGATTAAAACCTATTCTTGAAGAGGTATTTATCATATAATTTTATTTTATATTATTTTATTTATTATTTAATTTATATTTTATTTATTTTACAGATAGTAGCAAAGCATACAGATTATCTTAATAACTGAATCTGTCATATTATTCTTAAAAGAAAATTTTTTGATGATTTAAAATTTTGGCATTTGTTTTAAATCCAATTTAAGAATCAGTTTTATCCTTAGAAGGAAGAAAAGTTATGCTAGATGATTTTTTTTTCACTTAGCACAAATGAATGCAGCAATTAAAAAACTCCTACATAAAGACAATGTATCATTTTATGATCATTGTATTTCAAAATTAATAAATGATTTCAAGAATTTAATGATAACAAATATTTACTTTGTTTTTTTTTAAATCTTCATTTTCAAAGTAAGTTTATTTATTAAGAATAATAATAATAATATGTATTTAACTAACTATAAGATTTTCTTAAATTTAGTAAATGGGCTTATAAAATATAGCTTATATAATTGCATAATAGCAACAATATGAGAGGTTGCTCAAATTTTTGAATTTGATCTTGAAGTAACATGTAAGCTATACTCACAATTATATCGATACAAAGAACAAAATGCACCATTTGACATTCCATATTCTAATGAAGATAGTTCAATAATTACTTGGTAGAAATCTATAAAAATAGAACCTAATTATTTACAAAAAGTTGCTTTATATATTTTATCAATTTGTCCTAATAGTGCAAGTCATGAGAGAGGATTTTCAACCTTAGGCTGGTTAATTGGAAAAAGAAGGCAAAATTTGGGTGTAGAAAAACTAAAATCAATGACAAAATTGATAACATATTATAAATCAAATGCATCAAATAAATTAGCATTTTATGGAAAGAAAATGACAAAATCAGAAATAATGAAAATAGTTTAGTTAACGTTAGCTGAATCAATTAATGATAATTTTGATGATAGTACTGAATTTATAACAGAAAGAATAATTTCAAGTGAAGTGATTTTTGAAGATAATGTTAAAGTTGTAATTGAACTATTATGGTTAAAAAAAACTTTAAATTTAGAACATTAAATTATTATTGATAGTTTGGGAGAAATTCCATTTGATAATTTTGAATTTATCTACGATAATGAGAATGAATATAATGAAAATATTGAGAAAGAGAATCCAAATAGACAAGATAAATTAGACATTACTTCTGAAGATTTATTAGCAGAATTTGGCGAGGATACATAGTTTATTTTATTTTTTTTGATATATAAGATTATTTCAGATATTTTTTTTTATATAATTAATATTACAATTTAAAGTAAAACAGTGGGATAGGATCAAGTGTATATAGTCGTCATTTAGTTATGTAGAAATTTATCTACTATATAATAAAAAATAGTACTCAAAAGTTTCGATCCATTTATTTTTATTTATTTTTTTTTTAATAATGTTTTATTTTATCTAATAAAAAATTAATAATATTATTCCAAAAACAAAAAAGTCTATTGTTTACACAGGATTCCTTAATCTTCATATTTTAAAAACATATTAAGAAAGTAAAAATAGTCTATTGCTATAGAAACCTTCTATGGTAAAGGACTTCCAGTAATAACACCTAAAAAATTCAAGAACAAATTATGCAAAAAGGCAAAAGGACTAGTATAATGTTTGATGATTGAGAAGCAATTAACAGTTATAAGAAGCATATAGTCACCTTTTTAAAAGTATTTAAAATTTTGATTGTAGGTTTGTGGGTATAATTATGAGTTAGTTATTATTTATTAATTGCTTTAATTTTAGCATAAATACCAATTGAACTTGTCTTAAATTTAACTTTAGTCATTACTGAATTTTTGTTATAACAAAATATGAAGTAAACCCTGGGAAGCATCATTCTCATCATGAAAATTCCATTGATCCAGATTTTGTAATGCGATCATACTTGTCGATTCTAAGTTCGTCTATAGAACTGGAAAATTCAATCAGCCATAAAAGGTAAGTTAGTTACATCTGTTATTTTGTTGGATTTTTTACATAAAGTAGATAAAAGGGATTAATTAGTAAACTTACATCTTTATATTTTTCTTTAGCGGTCTAAGAATAAGTAATTATTATCAAAAAGTTCTGGATCTTGATAACATTCTATATTTACTACTTTACCATCATCATTAATTTCAAATTTATCGTTCATGTTTACAAAATTGTCAGAAAATCAAATATTCATCTATTATAGAACCTTAATATGTGCTTAAATATCCTCATTAACTTCGTTGAATATATCTGATCTTGATATTCCAGTTAAATTTTGCTTTATTTTTATAAAGCTTATAGAAATTGATCATTTGATTAATCGATTTTCCTTTTTTGATGTAAGCATATAATTTTATTTTTTTAAATTTTTTTTTATTTTTTTTTAATTTAATTTTTAATTTAATATATTTTTTTTAATTTAATTTATTTTATTATTTTTTTTTTTTTTATAAATTTAAGACGGGTAATTCTTTTCTTTAAAATCAATTTTTAGAAATTGATAATATCAGCAGATCTTTCATTCTTCTTCAGATAGGAGGTAAGTAATTTAAAGGATTCTTGAGTAGTGGGTTTCATTCTTTTTATCCCTAAAAATCTACTAAGAATCTACCAAGAATCACTTACCTCCTATCTGAAGAAGAACAAAAGATCTGCTTCTAAAAAAAGAAGTTAGTAAAAAGAATCTTGGAAGGTGGATTTCATTCTTTTTACTAACTTCCTCTTCTTTTTTTTAGAAGTGGATCTTTCGTTCTTCTTCAAATAGAAGATAAGTGATTTTTAGAGGATTCTTGAGGAATGGGTTTATTCTTTTTACTAACTTTCTCTTCTTTTTTTTAGAAGCAGATCTTTCGTTCTTCTTCAGATAGGAGGTAAGTTTCTTTGAGAAGATTCTTATAGGGTAGGTTTCATTTTTTTTACTAACTTCTGCTTCTTTTTTTAGAAGTAGATCTTTTGTTCTTCTTCAGATAGGAGGTTTGTGATTTTTGGAAGATTTTTGAGGGATAGGTTTCATTCTTTTTACTAACTTCCTCTTTTTTTTTTTAGAAGCAGATCTTTTTGTTCTTCTTCAGATAGGAGATAAATTTTTTTAGAAGGATTCTTGGGGAATGGGTTTCATTCTTTTTTATTAACTACTTCTTCTTTTTTTTAGAAGGATATTTCATTATTCTGGATAGAAGATAAGCCTTCTTTGGGGTTCTTTAAAGAATTATTTGGGGTGGATTTTTCCTTTTTACTAATTTTCCTTTTCATTTTTTTGGAATAGACATGATTTTTATATGCTAAATAGTGTTCTTCGTATACAATAATTCTAACGTAAATATAAAGTTTTCTATTATTAAGGTGTCATCTTATCAATTTATTTGAGCTTGTTTCTAATAAAAATGATTTTTAAAGTTTATGGATTAGCAAATTACACTAGTTTTTGAAAAAAAAGGTTTATTTTTGAAGTATGAAATGTTTAACTTTTTTTGATAAGTAAAAAAAAAAAAATAAAAAAAGATTATAAATCAGTATTTGTAAATAATTTTCAAATGACTTCAAATGACATAACTTTTATTATAAAATTGTATTTTCTGAAAAATTTATATGATTTTAAAATAACCAATCGAAATTAACTGTTAAAACTATTTAATTAACTAAAAAATATATCTCTGTAACTCCAAAGCATATATAATTTATTAATAATTATATTTTGAAACTCCAAAACTGTTTCAGGTTATGGTTAAATTGTTATCCTATCTCTGAAACTACTGAAATTAGTTTCAGAATTCTGGAGTTTTGGGAATTTATAGTTTAGCTGGCATTTTTAGTTTACGTTAGTGATATCTGACAAAATTACCTTTCTTAATATGACAAAATTGACGAAACTGAAATGATGAAACTAGTTATTTATTAATGACAAAATTATTTTACTTAATTGCCGAAATTATATTTAACTTGATCTAAATTCTTTGAATTAAAATACATTAAAAAATATA
>CAMKVN010000706.1:0-24859 GCA_946474995.1 Funneliformis geosporum
TATCTAGGTTTCTGCGTAACCTTTACTTCTAAGATATCTGCCATTTCTCAGATATCTGGCATATATTATATTTCTGGCATATCGTGTAGAACTGGCATATTTCACAGATCTGCCAGAATTAGCAGATATGGCAGATACTTGGCGTAGTAGATCAGGTGATTTATTCTGTTGTCATATGATTTGTGGTTGACTCTTCTATTACAGTATCATCACCATCATCATCAGAAAACAATTCGTCCATTACTTTCAGAATCGATAATTGAGATTTACTTCTTTTCTGAGAGGTAACTAGCCTTCTTACTAAAAATGAATAGCTTTCTTCATGCAATTCTTCTTGTTTTCTTGGTTCTTCATTACTAATATCTATAAGATCTTCCAAAGAAGATATCGGGTTAATGGATGATGGATTAGTTGATTCTTCAATTTTTTTTTGAGGCATAATGTTTCTTTTAGCATAAGACGCTCTGGTTCTGGGATCTACTAATTTTCTGTTACAAGATTGACAATTATATAGTACTAATTTTCGGGTTCGAGGAGGAGGAATATACAAAGTGTTTTTATTTGACATTATTAATTGATTTGAGTTGAGAATTTATATTTTTGAACTTTTAATATACAGAGGGTAGCCAAAAGTTTCCGAATACTAAGTTTGACATCGTATATCTCAGGTTGCATCGATTATAATTAGTTCAAAATTTCAAATATATTTAATACAATCTCAATCTATAATATATTAAAATATTATTTAATTTGAATCGGTGGAAGCTGAGATATGTATATAAACGTAAATTCATAAATATTTTAATTATATAAAAATGTTTGAATACTAAAATTTAACATCATATATCGCAAGATTCACTGATTAGAATTAGTTATAATTTTTATATATAAATGATATAATCTTGAACTATAATATATCAAATTTTCATTTAATTTGAATTACTAGAAGCTGAGATATAACAATATATAAATAATTTTAATTGTAAATTTTAGTTAAAGATTTTAAATATATTTTTTAAATATCTAATGATTCAAATTAAATAAAATTTTAATAAATAATAAATCAATATATTATTTATAAAATATCAAAATTTTAGATGATTTGAATTACTAGTTGTTGAAAATATTTATATATATTTGATACAAACAATATTTTATAATAACAATAAATATTAAGTTTTAAAACATAATCTTGTATATTAAATATCTCAAAAATAAGAAATCAAAATCAGCCCAAATTTTAATATTTTATAAATAATATATTTATTTACTATATACTTAAATTTTATTTAATTTGAATCATTAGATATTTAGAAAATATATTTCAAAAACTTTAACTAAAATCTCAAATCAAAAATATTTATGCATTTACGTTTACAAACATATCTCAGCTTCTACCGATTCAAATTAAATGAATATTTAATATATTATAGATTGAGATTGTATTAAATATATATGAAATTTTGAACTAATTCTAATCGGTGCATCTTGAGATATACGATGTCAAACTTAGTGTTCAGAAACTTTTGGCTACCCTTTGTAGAAACTTGCAAGCGTGAATAAGTATTATTTTTGCCATCTCAGGTATGTCTGATAGGTGGAATGAAAACAACTTTTTCACTATTTGAGATCACAATAGCAGGATCAATATAGTTGTTAAATTCTACCAAGACTAAAATGGAAAAGGAAGAAAAAAACTGATTATCTTTAAAAATAATCTTATAAAGTGTATTTACAGAACTATTAACTAAGTCAACTTCAATCTATAAGTTAGTCTTGAGCATAATACTTATACCTTTTACTAGTAACAGTTGTGACTCAAGGCTTTTTGCTATATCTGAATTAGCTTTGCAAGCTTCAATACCACTTATGTGAATAACATTAATCATAGCAATAGAGTAGATCAACAATTTGAGCTTATTAACATTAAATTCAGCTATATCAGACTTTCGAGATATAATGTAGATATTATTAGAAGATTGTTCATTCTTTGTAGGTAATATAGTTATTATATTAGCAAATCATTTAGACAATAACGTCTAGTCATCTATTGTGAATTTACTATCACATAATCTCAACAGGATGAATCTGAAATTATGCTGCTCTTCAAAATCGCCTGATTGACATTGTATAACCTTAAGCTATAGACTTTTTAAAACTGTCTATATGCTATAATTTTATTAGTTAAAAATGTATCACGTTATGTAAGTTGTGAGTATATAAGCTCATCAAGTATTAGAGGAAGTTGACTGAAATCACTAACTAGAATAATTGAACAGCTACCAAATGCTTAATTTTACTGTTCAGGGAATGCCTGATATAATTTGAGGTTAATTAAGGTAAGCATTTAAGGAATCAAAATTTAGTCATTGTAATGTGATCATAATTAATAGTTTTATAATATCCCATTTGTTATCTTTGAATGATATACAGAACTACCCTTATATAAAAATAGTTAATATGAAACTCATTTACATCAGATTTACTATGGAACCCAAAAATTATAGTACTATCAGAAGTATTTTGAAGAAAGAACAAGGTGAAAAAATTGCTCCTTACATTTTTAAATTAGCAGATACCAAATCTTTGCAATATATTTAGACAAAGAAAGGATTACTTATGAAATTTACTAAGAAGAAAGAAAAGTAATAAACGTTGAAGAAGAAATCCTCATGTTGATGCGCTGTTACATAATAAAAAGCAAAAATCTTTAAAGGAAAATAATCACATTGTTACTGTAAACATTCAAAACGTTTCAAAGAGTTATTTAAATGAATAAGTAATTTAATTGTTATAAAAATTACAAAGTTTAAAAGTTAACTTTATTTGATGTCCTTTTTAAATATACATAAATTGATAAATATAAATAATAATATACATAAACATTAATCTTAGTGAACTTATCAATCCATCTGGATGATTAGGACGTAATAATAACTAATAAATAAATTAAACGAACGAGTTAAATAATACGAAATCAAATAATAAATAAATAATATTAAATTGAATGATATACATAATAAAAAATATCAACGTTGGATTGTTACAAGGATCAAAGTTTTTCCTGCCTAAACCTCTAGTCATTTTAAATAATTGAAATAAAAGTTTAAGTTAGTCACTAAAAGAATAAATAATAATTATGATAGTAATTTGGTAATAAATTTATTATTTTTTTTTTTTAAAAATGTTGATCCAAAACTTAATTTAAAATTATTTTTGTTACTAATAAAATTCTCAAATAAATTATTTACTTTTAAAATGGAAGACAGCGAGAACAACCCTTTTATTATCACAGGAGCTCAGGTAAACTTTTGTGTATGGTGACTTCATAGATAATGATGGAGATATTCACCTTTATTTTGCATGACTTGCAGGAAAATAATCAAATGACTGTCAAGCAAACATACTTTGATTTGAAGAACCCTATGGAGTGGGATATCATCAAGTTCCATCATTTTTTTATAGAAAAAAACAAAGATAGGCCAGAGAAGCTTAATTACATGAAGGCTGCAGATAAACTAATCAAGAATTTGCGAGATATTGTGAGCACATCAGCCAATGCTAATACGATAAGGAAGGCATTAAGTCTTCAGAAAAAAGCTAAGGTAAGTGTAGATTTTCCTTGTATAAATGTGATATTATAACTGGTTAGGAGTTCTCTTAGGTCGTGGCTATATCAACAGTTAGTTGGTTTGGCTCTTTACAACTACGCGGGGATTCTGCTTGATGAACCGTTTATGATCTGTTTGATCGTCATGGTTGGTTGTAACACTCTCTTATCCATAATTACCTATGATCAAACTAACAATTACATAGCGAGCATATCGAAAAGAAGGAGCTTTAGACAAAATGTGAATGTCTTTTGAACTCGAATTAAAAAAGAAAAAGTTAATAAATCTTCAGGTATGCATGAGAAATGTTATTATCATTTTATAATAAAGCTTACATAAAATTATCTACTGCAAAATAAGTTATGTGGACTACTACAAGTAACACAGGAGAATCAAAGTTATGTAAGCATGTTAAATCGCGGTGTCTTGGGAAAGCTAGAGAATGTCATCATTTCAAATAAGCATGAGAGTGAACATGTTGACTTGAAGAGAAAGACAACTAAATCTGACATGCCAGAAGAAACGCCATTAGGAAAAGGCCCACGTGTCTTATTTGAAGCAACCTCACTACACAAACCACTCTTAACAAAAGAAATAATATCAAAGTATGCATTTTGTAATTCATGTCGCTTATACAATATCATTAATTGCTTTTTCTCTTTGGTTGCAGTATTGCACCAATAATAGTACCATGGTTGAAGTCGCTTATATCTAATCTTGAAGTTCAACACGAAGACATTGTTAAGGAAATAAATTGTCATTTATATGACCAAATCAAGCTAGCCAGCTTGCTGAGATCACTAGTCACATAGCTACAATTAGTTCTTGCTGTGAGTATTATAATGCAATTATACTTTGAAGTTACAAATTAAGCTGATAATTTTTTGTAGAATACTATAGATGAATTTGATGAAAAGGTGAATATACCATTGAAGGTTGTTGATGATTATGAAGATGGCCTGCGTATTGTCTTTCAGAGTATATTAATTGATTTGCAAATATATAATGACTGTTATTAATGTGTTTTAAAATGAAAAAAAACTGACATAACATAATCATTCAAAGTCATACTATAACTCGCTGTGTAAAAAATCACACCATTGAAAGGAAAGAAAATTTATACTAGAACAGATTTCTCTTCCATTCAAGTATATTGAATATGTATTTGATCTGGTAATGTTTAACTGGTATACCTTATCTTCATATAGATTGGAACTTTTCTTTTCTCGTTATATTTATTATTTCTGAATTTATCTAGAGTGGAGAAAAATATGATGATGACAAAGGCTTTGCAATTTGTTAAAGATCCAAACGGAAAAATCATGACTTATAATGTGAATGCATTAGCTATTGTCAAGGAGAATCATAGAGAATTTGCGACAATCGAGGTATCTGGTGGACTAATGGAGCAGGATCATCCTCATACACTAGGAGATACTATGAAGACGTTGCTGGAAGAAAGTGAAATGCTTTAAGGCACATTACGACAATATCTTGACGCATCCCTTGAAACAACCAAAAAACTTAAATTTATACAATGCAAATAATAGGTATGTTTGAATAACTTTGGAGGTATAAAGATTATCTATCATGTTACTAATACAGTTTATTTTTTTGCAGATGAATGTATTGTTTTAATCAAAATTTTAGTATACAAATCTGGCTTTAAAGCCATGAAAGTACGAAGTGTATAGTGGCCATTTTCATGGAATTCTGTGATAGAGTACATGCATGTGTTTGAGCTGATTGCATACTATAATATCTATAGGTGCTCACAATAGTTGTAACAGAAAAATATTTACACATATATTGTTTGCTTAGAAAAATCTTCGCGATCAGGAGAAGGTAATTAATACGATAACCAGTGAGCATCACGGTATAATTGAGGTTAAGTCTACTATCGCAGTTCGCCAGTGGCTAAGAAGTGTATAAAATACTTTTAACTCTCAATGATAATTCTACAATGTGATACAAATTTAATATTGCGAAATGAGGATATTTATTTACTGCTTCTAGCCATAACGTAGTATTTTTTTTAACTGTACATGTATAGTGTGCATTCATTGAAAAATAAAACTATAATGATTATAAGAATTTTTTTTACGATATTATATATTATTGACATGTGCTAATATATAACCAACGCATTCCCTAAAAAAAATATTCAAACACCATTTCTTAATGATTATACAAAATCTTGAATAATAATATTAATAGTAATTTATATTATTCTATGGTAGAGTTTTCACGAACCTGTATGCAAATTTTGAACTACCTAGCACTTTTGGGTAGTGAAAAATTTAAAAAAAGTAATTGTAACTAAATTTGTTTTTGCCAACCTTACTACTTTACGTAAAATTATTGACCATTATTTTTTCTCACTAAAAAGTAAACAACTATTCCAATCACTAATAATACAACTATTCTTCCACCAATTACTTAAGATGATTTTAGTTAAAGCCATTTTACTCTCTCTCTCTCTCTTTCTCTGTTAGGAACCTTTTCTAACACTTTCTTTCTTTGCTCGCAACTCCTGTAATGAGCATATCCTGGATCTCAATCAGATAAAATGAACATTTTACCATGTGATATCTATCCCACCTGAAGTATAGTTCAATAAATATAAGTATTTTTTACATAATAACAATAATGTGATCATATTTATTTGTTCCAAGTTTAGTGAGTCACGTGGCAAGTGTTTCTGACAAATCAGAGTCTTCGCCTACTTTGGGCACTATAGGCAATTTTGTCCTAAGGGTTCAAAAGTTCAAATTAGTTTCGTCTATATATTGCCCAAATATAGGACGAAATACCTTAGTTTCGCCCAGGAACCTATTAATTTTTTGTCTTTTTTAAATATTTTGTTCTTTGATTGGTCTTCCTTCTTCTCTTTCTCTCATCTAATAGAGTTACCAATTTGTCTTATTTTAATGAAAAATAATTATTGTCTAAATTTAAATTGATCACCATCAATAATGGTGTCAGTTGACCAAATTTCTTGGAGATTTCTCTTCACAAGTTACTCAATAATCATATTTAAATCAACTATCAGGTATATACCTAAATTATTTTCAATTTTTATTACAAATTCACAATTTAATTCTATTCTATCCAATCTTAAAACCTTCAATTTTAAAATAATCAAAGAAACCTATAAAGTGAATATGAAATTATAAAATTATATATATAGGGATAGGTGTATATGAAAAGTAATAATAAGTATAATGGTTCTAATGAATATCAAAAAGCTATTGACTTTTTAGAAAAAGGTTGTGATTGTAGTTGTTCTTCAAGAATTTCCAAGAAAGGATTTGCAGAATTAAGAGAATCCTTTTAAGCTCTCACTAAATTAGGACAAGACATATTTTTGATAGCACAAATTAAGGCAATGGATGGTAGATTAATAAGTACTAGTAGACGTCTTAAAAAGAAAACTAGATCCAATAAAAGAACTTTCTATCATTAGGATCACAATACACTTCTTTGTCAAGAAACTTATCTCATTATGTTAGGAATTGGCAGGACTTATTTTGAAAATATTAGAAATCATCTAATAAATAATGGCCTTCTGTCAAGAATTCATGGTAATATTAAAAGGATGTCTCAATGGAAAACTAAAATGGTAATTGATAAAAATGTTGCAGAAGTAGTAAAGATTTTTCTAGAAAATTATACTGAAGTCTATAGATTATCAAGTCCAGGGAGAAGTATCAATAGAATAACTCAATCAAGTGTATTCTTACCAGCTGAAATGAGTTATAAATCAGTATACAGAGACTTTCTAGCTGGTCTGGAAGAAAATAACAAATTGAAATCCTTAAAATATGATGCCTTCAGAAAATTATAATATCAATTAACACCAGAGATTCAAATTATGAGTTTCAGGACTGATCTGTGTGATACTTGTCAGCATTTTAGAAATGGTTTACATTACAATGCTCGTCAAGAGGAAGAAGCCAAAGATTTACTTAAAAGATTTAAAGAATATCTGTCTAAGACCAAATTAGAGAGAAATTATTATAATAAAAATACCAAATTAGCAGAAGAACAAAGAAAACTAGTTGATCAACATTATTCTAAGGTTAAAACACAGTATTGCAGCATTGAAACTACTGCTCATTACAATTATGATTGAGCCCAAAATGTTCATGTGTTACAATTAGATCAACAAGTAAGTAAAATCTATTATCTTATCCCATGTAAAGTTCATTTATTTGGTATTCAAGATGAAGTAGTAAGGAAACAAATCAATTATGTTCTTAATAAAGATGAAATCATAGATAAAGGTCCTAATGGAACTCTTAGCATGATTTTTGATGGAATTAAAAAATTGAATAAAGGAAAAAAACATTTAAAGATTACTTGTGATAATGCTAGTGAACAAAATAAAAATAATGTAACAATTTGATTTTATTTATATTTGATAATTTGTGATTATTATGAAAGTATTGAACTAAATTTCATAGTTCCAGAACATATCAAATTCAAATGTGATAGTAGTTTTGGTTTGATTAAAAAACTTTATAGAAAGATAAGGGTAGATTGTCTAGATCATATGGTTGATATAGTAAAAAGATCTAGTCTAGTAGGATTAAATAAAGCCCAATACTACAAGACAGGAAAAAGTTTTCAATACTTAGATATTAAACTATTTTGGAAATTTATTTTAAGAAATTACTAAGTATACAAAAATATCAACATTTTCTTTTTGAAGCATCTAATCTTGATACAGTGAAAGTTCAAGAAGTTGTTAATAGTCCTTCTACTGAATTCGATTTATTGAAAACTAAAAAATCAGATATTTTTGAAGAAATTAGGACTCTATCTAATTTAGTGTTAATATCACCTCCTTTGGATTACAAAAGATAAGAATACCTTTATCATAATAATCGCCCATTTGTGAAAGATGAATACAAAGATATTACTTGTCCAATACCATTCTATATTAGTAACAAATAAAGTATTCAGAATAAAATCATTTCTATGACTTTATCATTACTTAATTTGTCTCTTATTGTTACTAAGTTTAATGAGTTTAATCTTTTGACAAATATTGTTAGCTTTTCTCACTTTTAAAGTAAAAAAGTATTAAAATAATTTATATACTTAATATGCTTTCATAAAAAGGATATAAGTATATTAAAAGAGCAAATAAAAAAAAGTAATAAAAAGAAAATGACAAATATTATAAGTGAACTTCAAGAAAGTAATAAAAAATTGATAGAAGAAAATTAAAATTTAAAGAAGCCATTAGCAGATAAAGAAGAAAATCTTAAATTAAAAATCTGACATGTTACTGGTCAGTCTCTTGATGACAAGGATAAAGTTGATCTTTATACTCATAGGAGAACATGATGATATAAGAAGTTAAATAAGAAATGAATGGATGAAGGTAAGTTGAAAATAGCAGTAGATCCTAATGAAGCCAAAAAATGAGCTAAAAACTGTAAAAGAATTTGATTTGATAACATTACTATTGATGAGATGTTAGAAGGGTTTATTGATTATTCAAATGACTTAACCTCAGAATATGCAGGAAGTTGGTAAAAATCAGTGATTTAAATTCCCAAAAGTTTGAACAAAAGCAGGGATATGAAGAAAAGTTAAAAGAAAAGGAGAAACAGATTAAAGAATTAGAAGAAGCATTAGAATTAGAGGAAAAAACATCTGAATGTCATTTAAAAGCTCTTGAAGTAGCTAGACAATAGAGAGTAAGACAAAGCAAGGAAAAAGATAACAACTTAGAAAAAGCTTTGAGAAAAATAGAACTGCTAGAAAACACTGTGGCATAGTAGAATTATTTAGCAGACAAGCAACTTCAAGAACTACTAGTTTTACCAAAGAAAGAAAACAAATTTAAACTCCTAACTAACAAAGTAAAGAACAAAGTTAGCCAAGTAAAAGAAATAACTTGAGAAAATTTTGAAACATATATCTTGCAAAAAAATAAATAGCATGAAATTAGAATACCAATAATACTTTGCCACATTGTAATGATTGTGATAGAATTATGAGAAACAGGATAGATTATTTCTGTGCTTTAAGGAAAGATGAACCAGTCAAAACCCCAATCATAACAGAAATAATAGCACAGAGTTATGTTGGCAGATTGGAACAGCAGAATAAAGACTTAAAACAGTAACTATCCAGTGCTAAGAAAGAAATCAGTACTCATTTGGAAGCCTTAGAGATTTCAAAGGATTGATATAATAAGCAAAGACAAGAATTATTAGATAAAATTAAAAGACTTGAAAGTGAGGTTAAATGATTGATGAAACAACAGAACCAATAAGTTGCTCAAATTAAAGTTAAAGAAACAAAAAAATGATCTTGATTGAAAATAAGAAAGTAGTTTAAAGAAATTCTGTATAAATTGAAGTTCATTTCAACTATCAAAGAAAATAGTAGTTATTTTCTTTTAAAGATTTTTGCTTTTTATTAGGTAATAATGTATCATCATGATGCTTTCTTTTTCTAACATTTATTATTTTTCTCTCTACTTAGTAAATTTCATAGGTAATCTTTTCTTTTCTTAGATAAGCTTCTAGTATCTGAGTATCATTTATTTTGAAAATGTAAGAAGCAATTTTTTCATCTTGTTTATATTTTAAAATACTTTTAATAGTACTATAATTCTTTGATTCCATGGTAGACCTAATGTAAATGAGTTTTATATTAACTATTTTTGTCTAGACAAATATCATAATCACATTACATTGGTAATACAATTGTAATGTTAAACAAACAATATTGATCCCTAAAATTTTTGGTAATACCAATGTTCATTTTTTCTTGTTTTATTGCAGCATGCCCCATATAGAATAAACAAAATTTCATTTTTTTATTTTTATTTTTTTTTTTTTTTTAATAAAAATTTTTTAATTTTGAAAATTATATTTATTTAATAATTAAATGTATAAAAATTGCAATCAAAATTACGTATATAATTTAATGTTTATATGTTAAAATACAACCAAAAATAATGTATACAATATACTGATTAGACATAAAAAATGCAATCAAAAATAACATATATAATATATTGATTAGACGTAAAAAATTCAACCAAAAATAATGTATACAATATACTGATTAGACATATAAAATCTATGTAAAATTACGTATATATTATATTGATTAGACGTATAAATTCAGTATTTTTGCATATGGAAAAAGATGATTTTCAGTATCTAATATACAGAATATTTACAATATTCTATTTTACTAAAAATAACATATACAATATACTGATTTGACGTATAAAAGTTAACAAAAAATTACATATACATTATACTGATTAGATGTATAAATTCAGTGGTTTTGCATATGAAAAAAAATGATTTTCAGTATCTAATATACAGAAATATTTATAATATACTATAAAATCTTACCAAAAATAATGTATACAATATATTGATTTGACATATAAGATTTAACAAAATATTACGTATACATTATAATGATTTGACGTATAAATTCAGTATTTTTTTGCATATGGAAAAAGATGATATTCAGTATCTAGTATACGTAAATATTTACAAATTTATTATACTATTTTTCTACGTAAAATATATATATTTTAAACATATTATTTCTGTATACTTTTCTTATACATATTATTTATAGGGTATGAATTATGAAATTAGCTATAAATAGATTTTCTATTAATTTAATAGTTTTTTAATTGTGATTAATCTATTTAAAATAAATCATCTAAGATAACCTTTTCTTTTTCTTTAACTAAAAATTATTTAATATGTTTAGCATAAGGTTGCTTGTCTAAACTTATTTTGGATTTGGCTAAATGTCTAAATCTTTAGTTTCGCTAAATTTTTACTAAGTGATTAATATAGTTTCGCTATTTTCATAAGCTTTGATATAGTTTTACCTTTTTCTGAATTTTGCAGATTTTTTAATAAGGTTTTAATATAATTTATCCAAGTTTCACTTTTACCATTTAAACGTCTCTCTAAACTTCAGATTTCGTTCAACAACCTTAGTTTAGCATTATAAAATTCAAGAATATTTATCTCTTTTTATTAATTTTACTAGTTTTAAGACTTATATATTCTTTCAATTAATAAATAAAAAAGAATAAGCTTTAATTATTCTTTATAGAATTAAATAAAAAATAATTTGTTTAAAAATTTACAATCAGTTAAATTTATTATTTGTGAAAAAACTATTAATTTTATTTTTCTAGCAAGTTAATTTGCATATTAATATCTAAATAATCTAATTTGTGATAATTAATAATATTATTTAAAAAAATTTTTTAACATGTAACTTAAAATTTATAAACTTTTTCAAAACCTTTAATTTGACTTTTTATAAATTTAAAATTTGATTGAATTTAATTAAATTTAGAAAAACCTATTAGAAATTTAGGTAAATATAATTATTATAAATAATAGTTTATCTTAAAATTCAAATTTCCTAAATTAATTTAGAAAAATACTTTTAATGACAATTATTTATATCTAAAATTTCAAGAAAATTATTAGTTAAAGAAGTAAATTTAAATATAATAAATTATTGAGATTTAATTCTTCAAAGATTATTTTAATATAATTTAGAATCTTTAAAAAATCATAATTTTAAATAAAAATTCAAATATTATGATTTACAATTGTAATAAAAATAATACAACTCTTTAAAATTTTAAATTATTATAATTTAATTTAATTAAATAACAATATTAACGATATAAAATTTTATAAATTTACTTAACCTTTTATTTTTTATATTTAATTTATTAATAGAATTAAAATAATAGAATAAGTTTTTCAGTTCTTTATAATTACTTAAATCAAAAAAAAAAAAAATTTATTAATTATTCTATTAATTTATCATAATCAAATATTTTAATTTATTTTTTATTAAACTTAAATTTTTAAAAACTTAACAAACTTATTAATATTAATAATATTTTTTTTTTTAAAAAAAATTATTGTTGTTAATTTATTGTTTGAAGTATTTAGATATTCTAAATTAGTAAATCCAATTAATTTTAATTTATTTTTTAATTCTAATTTACTAATATTTAACTTGGTTAAAATTAGCTTTTTTTAGTTAAAGAATATTTAACTTCTAAGCAGGATTGTTAATAAAACTTCATAATATTTTATCAGATAAACTTAAACCATCTAATCTATTTTTTTCTTATAAAGTTAAAGGATTAAAGTTATAAAAATAATCTTTAAATTCTGCTTTTTTATCTTTATTCACAACTTTTCATTTTTATTCAATTTTTTTATTATATCATATTAAAAGTTCTATTGAAACCTTTTCTTATGATTTTATTATTAAGAATATAATTAATTTATTTCTTACTACTTTATCTTAAACTTACTTGTTGATCTAAATGTAACAAATGAACATTTTAAGCTTAATCATAATTATAATATGCAATAATATCAATATTGCAATATTGTATTTTACACTTTAAATAATTTTGATTAACCAATTTTCTTTATTCTTTCAACCAATTTGATATTTTTATTGTAATAATTTCTTTTTAATTAAACAGACAGATATTTTTTAATAACATATTTTCCAAATCATGATGAACCTATATATTGATATATTAAAAAAAAATTTATTTTTAAAAAAAAGCTGGCTTTAAAGCTTTTTAAACTGCATAAATAACTCAAGCAAGCTTGCATATGAAGCTCAAAGAGGGATAAATAAGCAAAAAACTTTTAAAATAATTAGCTGGTAGACTATACTTATAGAAATCCTTAGTCATACAAGAAACACAAAATGAGCCAAATAAGACAATTCTCTCTAATAAACTGTTAAAGAAAAGAGTTATAATTCAAACATAACAACAAATATACATAACTCCTACCAATATATTTTTAAAGAAACATTATTGCTTTCTGTCAGGAACAATTTTAACCCACAACAAAATCAGCCCATTCTTTTTTTTTGTTTGCTTTTAGTGTTCCTTATTTGCTATATCTGAACGTTAATATCGTAAGAATGAAAAAGAGCTTGGTTCTTGCGCTTTGAAGTAATTTCCCAAATTTTGTACCACAGAAAATTCGATTGGCTAAAATTTTCGCGGAATCTTTCAAAACGTTATATTCAAGAAATATTTTGTTCCTTAGATCATTGTTACGATCACACAAGACAGAATATTTATTAAAAAAAATTACTAACGCTTTTGCTCTTACGGTTCACGCTTAAACAGATGTTACAGAACAAAAAATTTCAATGAATCATTCAAAAATATTTTTATTTTTAATTTTTTTTTGTCTAACTTGATGATCACGGGAAAATTTATGAAGAAATTTCGATATCATCCTAGCAATTTTTGTACTAATCAAACTAAAAATAATAAACTAATAAACGCCCTTTCATGATAATTATTTATGATGAATTTCGTGATAATCGTGTATATAAATTACATTTTTTTTTTCTTTTTTTAAATTGGTTAAAAATTATAAAGAAAAATGACTCGTTCGAAACAAAATGAAAAGAGAGTTACGACTCATTCAAAAGGAAGTGAAAAGACTATAATGCCTGCTGTTCAAAACAAAGACCGTCATCTTCAAAGGTAAATATACATCCATTTTTTTAAAACAACTTTTACATGAATTAAACAATTAAATTATTAAAAACTTTTTTTTTTTAGGAATGGATTATTGGATCCAAGAGGAATGCTAAAAAAGGTTTCGTATTAATTTTTAGAGGGGGGTTTTTTTTTCCTTTAAAACTCAATGGTCATTCTTTATAGGAAGGAGGTGGTTCTCATAATTGGGGAAAACCCACGGACGAACTTGCGGAATTGGATGAACATTACAAATATTTTGATGAAATGCCACAATACGATAAAGAAAAAGTTTTCAACACAAATGCGGCAGAGACCAATAGAGAAATTGGCAAGTTAGGGAAATTACAAGTTGTGAAACCGGAAGAATTTGAAGCTCTTAACCGTGCAACCAATTCCGTTGATTCCGTTGAAACTGAACCTAATAAAGGTTCTGTGGTATTGAAAAATAAATAAGCATGTGAAAGTTGAAGAACAAGGATATAACTTTCTATAAATTTCCAAATTTTATTGATCGATTATCTGTAATATATTTTTTTTTCTTTTCCCCTTTTTTTTCCTTCTTTTCTTTTCCTTTTTTTAAAATTTTTTTAGGATCGTTAATTGCAATTTTCACAACTACTTTCAATATTTATGATAGGTTTGCTACACCACCATTAAATTTTAGCATTTTTTTATTTAAAGAATAAAATTTTGGTTAATTTTGTAAAACATTAAACAGTTTGTTATAAAGCTATTTTCATGCCGACATCAACGACATCCTCGATTGGAATATTCCAATTTCCATATAATTGCCTTGAATTATTAACCAAAAAGACGTAACCATAAATTATTAATTTTTTCAACCAAGTGGTATTTAATTTAGGATGAAGGTATTGTTGACCAACTACGTATGTCACATGATTTGAATTTTCCAAAAGACCTTCATGAGTGGGATCAAATTTACGAATCGATTCGATCATCCTTTTCACAAAATCTTGTCCTTGTGAAACTTTCTCCATATAACCATAACGGGCAATTATATTATAACACCCGTCATAATTAACTTTCCTTACGACCAAGCGATCGTCATCGCCCACGTAAGGAATCGCAACGGGACGTATACTAATGAATATGAGAGTTTGTGGTACCGCCGGGAAATGTTGTATAAAATGTCGAAATGTAAGTGGAACACCCAATCCCACTTCACTGTAAAACATTCCAATACCCGGTAATCTACTAACTTGAAATCCACTGCTAGCGAGTCGTATTTGACTTCGATTTATCTCTTTTCGAGTTTTTATCTCACCAAATGATATACCTTTGGCACTCGAATCTCCATCTACAATTTCATTTGATCGCTCCCTTTCATCGATTGCTTTTTTAGAAATTGGGTCAATCGAAGCTTCTTTCTCTGTCGTCACTTCTTCATCACCTTTATCTGGTTCGTCATCGTTGATAAAAATATTTTCAAGCCTTGTTTTGGACTTTAACGCGTGTTGAAATTTGAGGGTTGAACCCCATTTCCAAATTATCATAACTAGACAAATCATAATTGCCAACAATAATGTAAACCAACCACCTTCCTTAACTTTACGAAGGGTAGAAATCAAGAATGCTAAATCAATTATACCAAATATCAATAAGAAAGCTATCGACAGTATAATTGGAAGTTTCCAAACAACGCAAAATATTATAGATATCAGAATTGTTGTAATGATCATCACTGAACCAACCGCAACCCCGTAAGCGTTAGTTAGGTTGGCGGATTCTTTGAAAACAATACAAATTATCACAATAACTACCATAAGGAAGTAATTTATCTAAAAAAAAAAAAAAAGGTTTGTCAATTTTACTTCTTCTCTCATCTTGTAAGTGAATAATTCTAAACAAATTACCTCCGGAATATAAATTTGTCCTTCTAAAACCTTTGAAGTGTGTATGACCTTTTAAATAAAAAAAAAATTTCAAAAAGTTCAAATCATATCATTTAAGGGAACAAATATTAAGTAAGGTTAAAAGACATACTTTAACTCTTGGGAAACATTCCAGCTGCACCGCTTGATATATTAATGAGAATGTTGCAGAAATCATTGCCTGAGAGGCGATGATCGTTGCCAGAGTAGCAAAAACAAAAGTAATCCAAAAAACAAAATCATTTTCTGGTACTGAATTCCAAAATGCGTTAGGTTTGACAATGGAAGGATCCAAGATGATACGTGCACCCTGTCCAAGATAAGCTAAGGTCAAGGTAGGATAAACATAGAGCGGAAAAGAAAGTTGGATAGAAATGCGATTGAAGTGACCCAAATCAGCATACAAAGCTTCAACTCCTGTTATGGATAGCAAAACCCCACCGAGACTGTTGAATCCCACCCCTTTATTACGAATAAAGTAATCAAAGATATAATATGGATTGAATGATCTCATGATTTCTGGATGTTTTGTGATATTCCATATTCCAGTAGAAGCGATCGTCATTAGCCACAAGAATACGATTGGGGCAAACAAATCCCCGACCTTTTTTGTGCCGAATTGTTGAGCCAAAAACAATATAACGATGATTACGCTTTAAAATTCAAAATAAACGACGAGTTAGATTTCAATTCTTTTTTTTTTTTACACCAAAAAGTATGGAGTGTTTGTTAATTTATTACCAACTGATGGGTACAATGAATGCTTTTAATGATGGGGCTTTAATTGCAATTCCCTCAACTGCGGATATTACAGACACAGCTGGAGTTAATAATCCATCGCTCATTACCAAGGATGCACCCAATAAAACAATGATTAACAACGCATTTTGTATAAATTTGGAACGCGCTATCATATTTGGTTGCTTTAAGCTATGAATTGAGCTGTTATCGTATCTTACAATTGAACTATCATCTGACCTACTCTCGCCGTGAACACTTAAACCCGAATATCTTGAATTATAAATCACACGTAAAATTAGATTGATCTATAAAGATTGTTTAATTTAGTAATACTGAATTAATTGCCTTACTTGTTTAATAATGAGTAAAGGGCAAACGTGCCACCTTCTCCATTATCATCTGCTCTCAAAACAATGAAAACATATTTTATCATAGGCACGATAGTCTATGGATAACATAATTAAATATATTTAATAAAAAGGCCTTTTGACCAAAGCAAATAAAAGAAAAAATAAAAAAAGGAGTGAAATGCAACACATACCAATGACCAAATAATTAAAGAACAAATGCCTAAAGGAGAATCAATATAAATAATTAATACATCAAAAAATAATATAGTCGGTATGATGTGATCTTACCTATAACGTCACGAGCATCGCCAGGTGCATCAGGAAAAATTGCCGAAAGTACATATAAGGGAGATGTGCCAATATCTCCATAAATAACGCCTTGTGATGAATTAAAAAAAATGGTTGTTTTTTAGCCAAATTTGGACGGACTATCTTTTCTTTTTTTAAAATTCAAAATCACGTGTAAATACCTAAAGTTCTAAAAGACATGAATAAGATAGCAATGACACCAACGTTCTGAAATATTATCAAATTAGAGCTAGTAGTTGAAATTGCGAAAAACGATTCTTCTTTATTTGCGTCATACCTGTCTTGATTGTTTATGTTGTTGTTCAAGTTTTTTCTCATAACTTAATATCGAAGAAGTTGATTTTAAATCAACCATATTGACGATTAAAGAATAAAGTATATATTATATATATTTTTGTTTTTCGTAGTTATAGTTAAAATAATTATTTCAGCAAAAAATGAGCCGAATGAAAAAATGTCAAGAACTATAAGTACTATTTATAAAGAATTTTTTCAAAAAAAAAAAAAGAGGAGACTATATCAAAAATAAACTTTTTCTTTGTTTATAAATTTTGAATTTGAAATTTCGCTTTGTTCATTTCTGTTATAGGCAAATGGAAAAAGAATTTTGAAGCCGAGTTTTTTTTTTATGTTTGGATGACCCAATCACATTACATAGTACAGTGGCTATTCGAACTCAAACAGGATAAAAAAAAACGCTGGGATATTACGTGAAAATCGGTTACTTCTTTTTTCGTTTATAACGGGCTTAAAATGAATTATACTTGGCAATATCTTTTACACTCCTTTATTGAATATGCAATATCATAATATGATCCTAAACTTAAATGTAAATTATCTTTCGAATCCTAATCTGGCTAAAACGTCAAAAGATAATTATTTCGGAAAATTTTTTTAATTTGCATATCAAATTTCATTTCATTTGACTACATATTTTATTGTAGTAACTCCATTGGAGATTGACGATCGCCATTTTTTTTCTTTTGTAGCTTTATCATAATCTGAATTATTTCTTCTTCCGAGTTCAATATCGAAAGGCCCATAATTTATAACATGTTCCTTAATAAAATTTAAAATGTAATATATTTTTTTTTGAGAAAACAAATAGTTATAACTTTTACCTTCAATGATTTTCCTGCAAACAACATAAATCTTAAATCTGTGTCTTTTGTCTCTGAGATATATGATCTCCATTGTCATTCTCCTTGATGTTGTTCTCCTTTAAATTGATTTCCACCAAATAACAAAGTCTCACTTAAAACGTAAATAAATCCTTTGAAATTTTTTGTTCTACCATTTTTCCTTTTTCAGGTTTAAATTGTTTGGATTTTGTAAAAATAGAACTCTTTACTCCATAACTTTTACCTGCGATGATTTTTACTTCAATTCCTGGTTCAGGTTTCGCTCTTGGAATATCCTAATCTTTTAATTCTTGATATGCAGGTTCAATCATTTTGAATTCTCGTGATAAATTTATCCAAAGCTGAATACCACGAGATGGCATCTTTGAAGCAGGCATTTCAGCATGGACTACGCCACGACCTGCGGTCATTAATGAAAAAAATTCTGCAATAGAAATCTTTTTTTTTAAAAAAAAAATGGATCAAAAGAATATATTGAATTATGTACCCAGGTCCAATTAATCCCTCGTTTCCTCCAAAATCTTCATGTGCAATTGCTCCTTCGTAACGGTCGATGAGGATCAGTGTTGGAATTGGACCAATTGGACTTAATGAACCTGCGTCACATTTTGAATTGGACATCTGCAGTGTAACTTCAATTATATCGCACATCAAAAATGGATCTAAAGTTCATACATCTTCGAACTGGTTGACTCTAATTTTTAAGAGACATGAAGTTATTAAAAAAGTGATATTTTGAAAATTCATCAGCTCATATCATCATACCTTGACGAGAAAAGATCTTGCATGCAATATTTCTGGATAAAGTACCGGCCATTTTTTTAAAATTTTTCGAATCGAATTTCGAGAAATTTAAGTTCAATTTAATCCCTTTTATATATAACTTTTTTTTCAGTACCCTATCGCTTTGATTGCAAATTCATCGTTTGTAATTCTTTTAATGACAAATTCAATGAATTGGATTTACCTGGTATAAACGTGCCGATCAAATCCAAACAGAAATGATATCAATTTTTTTTATCCATTTTAAGAAACCGATTTAAATTTTCCTTTTTAAATATGGTATCAAAATTTTCTAATGTTTATCTATTCACAAAAAATATTATTATCACTATTATTTATTAAAATATTTAAAATTTTATATCAATTTATCAACAAAAGAGTTTAAATAAGATAAGAACTTCGGAATTTTAATAGTTTAACCATCAACTAGTTAATGCTTATATTCAAACGAATGACGTATTAAATAGTTAATTTATTTGATAAAAATTACATATATGGGAAACTGCCGGGAAAAATTAATTTTCTTTTATATGCCAAATATGATTTTTAGGCTGAAATATGTTCAAATTTAGCATTAACTCATTTTTGAATTTTCCGGCAGTTTCCCCCTTTTCTATTGCAAAGGCCCCATATATTCCCCTCTAATTGCATGTTATGATTTAGTTCTAAAACTTAATTATTTTAATAAATGCACATACATACATACCATACATACCCCTTTCCGCCTTTTTATATGGTCCTAATGGGATGCATTTTGAGAGGTTTCTTTGGTTTTTAAACCAGTATAATAATAATCTTAAGCAATGTAATTAGCCTGCTGTTACAAATGGAAATAAAAAACGGAGATCTCGGATATACCGTACTACAGTAAATTTTATCGTCAAATTCAAAAAAAAAATTTTATTCGTTAGTTTAAAAAATGTCAATTTTACAATATTTTTCTCTGAACCTATTAACCTTGATGAAAGGTAATTGTAGTATTTTGATTTATTAAAATATACAAATTTTTAATAATATTTAGTTTGGATGAAAATAATTTTGATGCTATTACCGAACCGGATACACAAATCTATAGCACGGCATTATCAACTTTCTAAAAAAATTAAATTTAATCGTAAAACTGGAAATTTTCAGCGCGAATAGTGTTTTTGAAGATTGGGATAATTATAAAGCAATACATCCAAATTTATTAAAGTCATTTAGTATTATTTACTCAATTCCTTTTTCAAGCGTGGAATGTGAAAAGGGTTTCTCAAAGCAAAACTTGATGAAAACAGATTTGTAAATAACGAAACCTTTAAATTTAATAAAGACTTGTTATGATTCGGTAAATTAATTTGAAACCGGACATTTTTCCGGAAAAATTGATATCCTATTTTTACGCCCTGTTCAGGAGTTGGTTTTTGATAATCTTAAAAACTTTATTTTGTGACACAAGATCTATGGTAAACAAATGACTTTTTAAATATTGTTTATTCTATACAGATTATTCGTTTCCATTAAAACTTTATATTGGTGAAATTTTTTTTTTTTTTTAAAGAATAATAAGAAAAAATGTGCCTTGGTATTTGGAAAAGTTTTAGAGGTTTTGTTAAAAAAAGAGGTGGAAATGTAGTTGATTTAGGAATTGGTAATGTATCAACCAGTTTAGTTTAATTTATACATTTTTTAGCGCGTATTTTTAATCAAATTTTATATAGGTATAATCATTGGAGCCGCTTTCACTTCTATAGTTCAATCGTTTGTTGTAAGTATAGTTGTATCAGTTTTAATTCTTAAAGTACTTCTTTTGATTTAATATCTTCTTTTTTTAAAAAAAAAATACTTAGGAAGATATTTTAACACCACCACTTGGTTTAGTTCTTCATGGTTCAAATCTCGAAAATTATTTTATTATAATTAAACCTGGAAATACACAAAATGCAACTTATAATACTCCTGCTGAAGCTCAAAAAGATGGTGCGGTGTGAGTAAAAAAAATTTGATATCTTTCTTTTATTTTATTAAAAGAAAATTTTTTAATGCGATTTTCCTCCATAAGAACCGAAAATATTGGTTCATTCTTAAACACCGTGATAAATTTCTTATTGGTCTGTGGCACGTTATTTTGGATTTTTTATGGTAAGCTTTACTATCAAATTATAATTTCCATTCATTAAATTCTATTATAAATATTAATAAACATATAATGTTATTTAGCTTATAGCATAATTAAAGAATCAAAAAAGGAAGAAGATGATGAAGACCCATGCCCTTGGTGTCAAGAACTAGTTTCCAAAGACGCTGTCAAATGCAAGTATTGTGCTAGCATTATAAATGAAAAAATCCCTCCACAATATAAACGGGACATTAATAATGTGGGGGATAGAGCTTTAATTGATTTACAATAAGTTGAAACTTTCATTATCATTATTTATTTTTATACATTTGTATATTACATCACATTTATTTATAATTATAAAAAGCTAAAGAATGAATGAATCCGCAAGGATCATATATTGATTGAACTTTAACATTTAAAGTATAATGAAATACGTATTATTAAGTCTTATATTTTAGAAACTAATTTATCCAAAGTTATACGGCTTTATAGTTGACATGTATAAATAGACCAATTATTTCGGTTATTACTTTGCCCAATTTTCTTATAATTGATTTCGTCTCGTGTTAAATGGAAAGGTTAAAGCTATTGTTGCTCAGATTTTCCATATAAATTGATGTTAGAAAATACAGGTTATTCTCATTATCAAAGATATAAATTCATCATTTTAAGAAAACAATATATATTAATAACACGATTAATTCAATAAAAAATTCAGTTGTTTAACGCATATGATGTAATGCAAATCGGGGCCAAATTTACTTAATGTTTTCAAGAAAATCACATGTTAATCATATGATTTATAATTCATTTTTCCTTTCTATTGCAAATCTTTCATATGATAAATAATCTTGGCCTTAGTTTTTTTACAAGCTTTATTTGTATGATCTATGTAAACCTTTTGTTTTTAATCTTAATAATAATAATTAATAGAAAATCTATAATTAAAAGTATATATAAAATCAAATTATTTTACACAGTGAAATTCGATAATCCATAAACATTAAACCGTAATTTATTCATGGAACCAAATCATTTGTACTAAAATAAATTTGATATCGGAATTGATAAACTGTAACGAAACAAATTTATAGTAAGATAATTTTACATAGCGTCGCCCTGAAAAAATGGTAGCGGATTTATTTGCCGGTTAGGTTAGCGTTAGGATTAGAGTTAGTATTAGGGTTAGTATTAGGGTAAGGGCTTTAGGATTAGGATTAGGGTAAGGGGATTAGGGTTGGATATTTGTCACACGGCATCACATACTGTCTGTTCTTCAATTTTATAATTATTCTGGGGACGAGAAATATGCTAATTGTAAATAGGGATGTTAACGGTTAAAGATAAACCGATTTTAAACTGGTTGTATAACCGAACTGATTCGGCTTGGTTTAGATTAAGAATCACGATAAATATCGGTTTTTATCACGTGATTCAATATGGTTAGACCATTAGTTCAACTGACGGTTTAACTGAATTTTCAGCTGCAGTTTTAACCATAGTTGATAACTTATTTAGAAGAATCTAAATAATAAAGTTTTTATCATTATTTATCTAAAAAGAATTCGAAAAAGCATTAGTTTTTGAAACCAACGAAATAGAATTTTAATAACAAAATTTTTGTTTTGCATATTAATTGGTTCTATTATTTATTACAATAATGATACATAAATAAAATAAAAAAATAAAACTACAAATCAAATAAATTTATAATTGTTAAAGTATGATTGCTCTTGGCCAGATATAGTTAGCCTATAACTGTTGATCCTAAACACCGCATAGAGGTGACAAGCTTCGTTTAGAAAAAAAAAATTTTTTTTTTAATGAAAATCAGAAAAAAAAAACCATAAAAAACACTGAATGTGAAATTAAAGGAGGAAATAGAAAAAGAAAAAGGAATGACAATAGTTGGAAAGAGTAACAGTTAAAAGTTTGTTTTTAAAAAAAGAACATTAATAGTTGGAATGATAATTAGATTTAAAAAAAAAGAATTATGTAGAGAAGTTTACAGTTTGTAAAGGTAGTGATGCAGATCTTCATAAAGAAAAAGTATTAGAAAAATGAGAATTATTTAAATTTTCTAATAAAGTAAATATAAAATTTAGTTTAAAATAAGTTTAAAATATTTGAAACTTAAATAACAAAACTTACAGCGCTCTAATTCAGATTGCTTTCTTTCTTCTACTCGAGAAACTAAAAATAAAAAATTTGATTTAACTATAAATATCAAACAGAATACATTTTTAAATGCTTACTAGGTTTTTTTCAAAATGGAATTTTAAATTGCTCTCCATATTTTTCACCAATTTCACTTCACCTTCCTTTCAGATTTCCTTTTGCATAAAGTTCAAATAACTAAAAATATTGATTATTTATAATTTTTATTTTATACAATTAGATCGTTTGCTTTCTTAATCAGGATTTTACTTACTTTACAATCCTTAATCATCCCTTTAAACTTTGCTTGACATTGCACTGCTATAACATTCGTATTAAATTCTTCTTTGATCTTCTCTGCAATGTCTTTCCAAAAAGATAACTTTGATTTTTCAAGCATAAACCAATATTCTTTATTTCTGTTTCTTCTTTCATCAATCAACAATTTAACTTCATTATCATCCCAATCAATTGTGTTTGGCATTTTTGATAAATTGTAAATTTAAAAATTGTTAAATTTAATTTTTTAACAATTAAAGAAAAAAAAAAAAAAATACTTATAAATTTATATAAAATTATATTGAAATATATCAGAAATTTGAAACATTTTCAAATGAGTAATTCTATTTAGTCAAAATTATCTAATTATTACAAATTCAATCATAATTCTATTTTTATGCATTATGTGTATTCCAATTTATAAAATTATTCTAATAATTACAATTTTAATAAAATTACTAAATTTTTATGTGATTTCAAATTTTCATTTTCAGAAGAAAATACAATTTTCAATGATAATATTTCGATAATCACCACTGATTCACCTTTGATTTATCCTTAGATTTATCATTAATTAAAATTTCTGGATAATTAAAAATTTTTTTTTTAAATTTACATAATTTTTTAATTAAAATTTCACAAAAACAATTCAATTTTATTATTCTAATTTATATTTAATAAGAACTTTATTTTAAAAAAAATTAGTTAAATTGACATCAGAATCAATACTGTTAAATTATCATTTTAGTAATTATACAAAATATTTATATTTAAACGTGAAATGTTGGATTTTAATCACACAATATTAGATCCTCAATCACATTTTTTCACTGAATATGTCAGACAACAAAAATACCAGTTAAGGTTGCTAGACGAAATCAAGAGTTTAGACAGATGTCTAAATGGTAAAAGTAAAACTTGGTTAAATTATATTAA
>CAMKVN010000707.1:0-24857 GCA_946474995.1 Funneliformis geosporum
TTCTTGATTTTTGATGGTCCCTCCAGAGGCAAGCAGAATAGCATAAAAGTTATTATTAAATTTGGGTTTGCAATGTCAGGCCTAGCTCAAATTGCGTCATTTTATTCCTTGATTTTTAGTAGGCCCTCCAGAGGCAAATAGAATAGTAAAAATTTTTTGATATATTATTTGGGATTAAAATCAAACTAGAATGGCTAAATCAAACAGTGTAGTTCTTGATATCAAATAAGTTAATTCCTAGTTAAGTTTGATATCATCATCTAGAATTAAGTCAAATCACGCTAAAGATTTAAATTTGATAATGGATTTCGTATAGCTAAAATAGATTCGTGAGCGGTCAGGAATCTTTTCTGAGTACTATTTTGAATTCTGTCCTAGAAACCTCATTTTTGCCCTACTTAAGCCTTTATTATTTTATTATTTTTATTATATTAGTTATAACTATTATTTTATTTATATTAATTATATTCTATATGTTTATTATATTTTATATTAGTACTTGTAGTTACAAATTTAATTAGTTTATATGTAGTAATTAATTAACTGTAACAAATTAATTTTGTATAAACAGAATAACTTTTTGTTTGAGTTATAAAATAACTCGTTTGCAAGTATAACTTTATTATAAGTTTCAAGTAATAAATAAAGGAATCAACTTTAAAACTTCTTGACTAAAAGTTTAAGATCACCTAGTAAATTAAAATAAATCATAATTTTACCAATAATTGATATTTTATTAGACTATAAAAAAAAATATAGCCTTTTTAAATAAATAAATAACAAAATTTTAATATTTTAATAAATTATTAGGTAATTTAATATATGACATTTTTTTAATCACTTTTTAATAAAATAAGCTTAAATTAATTAACTTATCAAAAATATTTTTTTATAATTTTATCAAGTGAAACTGTTTTTATTAAAAATTTTCATTATGCATAATATAACAAAAAATTCAGCTCAAAATTTTGCAAAATTAAGAAACTGAAATATTATTAATATTTTTAGTAAAAAAAAGCTATGTTTTTTAAAAAAAAAATTTATTAAATTAATTTAAGGTTTTTTATCTTTGAAAATTTAATAAAAATATTATTAATATCTAGTTAGATAACTATAAGCTTTTATTATCATTTTTATTCGATTTATCATGTTATAAATGAGCTTTTGATAAATTTCACATTAAGTTTGTAACTAGGCTTTTTGAAGAAAAGTTACTAATTCTTTTAAATTTTTTGGATTAGTTTCTTTTGCTCTAATATAACGTTTAAGCTCATTCTATAAATTTTCAATAGGATTAAGATCTGACCTTTATCCTGGCTATAGTAATAGAATTATTTCTTCTGCTTTCATAAAATTTTGTGTTATTTTACTGATATATATTAGAATGTTATTTTATTATAAAAAATATTTACCATTTTTATCTTCAAATTCTTTTAAGAATAGTATCATAAGATACCTAAGAATCTCTTCAATATATCAATTTAATCATCAATTCTTACTAGTAGTTCTAATTCATACCATAAGAAATATTCTCATATCATAATTCTATCACCACTAAAGATGGTACAGCAATTGATTTCAAATTTACAAAATGTTGCAACATAAGCTAAAATTAGTTGCAACATATGTTGCAACATTATAAGTTGCAACATATATAGGTTAAAACTAATTGCAACATAAGTTGCAACATTAAAAGTTGCAACATATTAATTACAGTTCCCATCTTTAATCACCACTGTGATTTATTATTGAAATAAAACAATTAATATCATATTTTTCTTTTGAAAGATGACAAACTTTAATTTTTCCATTATTTTAAAATAAGATAAATCTGAACTCATTACTTTACACAATATTTTTCCAATAATTAATTATCTATAAATGTTTTTTACAAGCCTATTTTAAATGGATTTTTCAGTTAGATTCATTAGCTAGTAGTTTTTAAGAGCTATATGACTGTTATATTCTAATTCATATAATATACGACTTATAATTTAGTCCTTTTACTTACCTTATTTTCAATAGATTTATTAAAATTTTTATGTATTTTTGCTATTTGTTCATTATGATTTTGAACAATAATTATTTTAAGATGACATTTATAATGTTCACTCAATATTTTTAGACATTTACTTCAAAGAGTAGTAGTAGTGGTACCTGTTTTGCAATATTTCGTAATAATATTATATATAGTAGTCTTATCATAATCAATTTTTTGCGAAATGATCCTTTTTAAGTTACTGTCTTCATAAAAAGTGATAACCTTTTCACGTTCAAAATCAGACATTTCTTTTATTTTAGCTATTTTTTGTGAAAAATAAAAAGAAAAGATGAAGAAAAAAAATATGTGTAACTTTATTATTTGTTGATTATCATATTACTACAGTTTCAGTTTTATTTTAACTATATATATATAAATAAGATTAAATGCAGAACATTCTGTAGATCTCAGGATGGTCCTAAACTTTTAGCTAAGAAGTGTATTTTTCCTTTCTAAATATTCAGTATCTGAAATTTAAGTATAAATTACTATACTAACTTGCTATTAAGTTTATCACTTAGAATAAATAAATTATCTAAATTTCTCGAAGTTTCTAAGCCTTTAAACTTGTAAAGTTAAGTGAAATAATTTCAAGAAATTTCAGATACCTATAAGATATGAGATTTTCTAAGGTTATAAATTATGATAATAAGGAACTTACTTACTATAGTAAATTAATTTAGACAGAAATATATAAAGAGAATTATTTCTAATAATAATATTAATCAAAGTATTATCAGATAATTCTAGATTAATATTAGTATATACATTAGTTTATAATTACTAAATAAAATACATGAATTTAAATAGATTATTAAATATTGAAAATATTAAAATCTTAATAAAATCATATAAATTAACTGCTAAAACCTATTAAGTTATATTAAACAGTCAAATTTATATTAATAATTTATTAAAAACCTGTCAAAACTTGCTATGCTATATTAAATAGTTAAAACTTTATTAAAAATTTATTAAAAATCTATTAAACTATATTAATAATCAAAACTTTATTAAGAATTTATTATTAGGTCAATCTGTAACCAATTTGATCTGATTTGAAAAATCTAGATGAGGTAAACAAATTTTTAATTTAACATCAGATCAGATCAAACTTATAACCTGATCTGATAAAATTCAGGTTAACTAATTAAATTAAATAAAATAAAATTTTTTTAATCTATTTTTTTTAAAAACATCTTTAATTTTATTTAATATACTTTTTTTTTATATTCTAATAAAGTTATTTGTATAATTACTTTGTAATTTTATTATAATTATAATTAAAAAGTTAAATCTTAAATTTTAAACATTTTTTATAATTACATTGACTAACAAATTAATTTTAATTTTTTTTTATTTATTCAATTACTTTAAAGAGATATTTAAGTATTTTGATCAAAGTAAATCGACTTTATTACATATGTAAAGTTACTTATAGATTTGAAAATATGTATACATAAATTTTTATTATGATTGAATTAATAATTGTAAAATTATAAATATTTTTCGTAATTGTATTAGCAGTCACCTAATTTGCAAATTTATTATAACTTATAATTTTAAATTCTGCAGTTAAAATATTATTATATTAGTAATGAAAAATAATAAAATATATCAATATTTCAATTTTTTTTTATATTTTTTAAAAACAATATTAAATAAAATTAATAATTATTTAGTTTCTTATTAATTATATTACTTTTATATTTGAATATAAAGATTATTAAATTAGTAAAACTAAAAAAAATCCTTTTTTAGATAAGTCAGGTTAGGTTAGTTTAGGTCAAATATATATTTAATTTAGGTCAATTTTATGTCTAACTTGACATGATTTTATCAGGTCAAATCAAATCAATTATCTAACCTGACCCAATCTATTTGAAGCTCTAATTCCAATTGGATGATTTTTCATTATCTAATTAGAATAATAATATTAATTTGAATAACAGTATATCATCCATTTAGGATGATAATTTTATTATTCTAATTAAATGATTTTGCATTATCTGATTGAAATAATGATAAATCATTCAAATCAAATTATAATTATTTCAAAAGAAATGATTTTTTATCATTTTTATAGAATGATTATCATTCTAAAGAAACAATAATTATTATTTTTAAAGAATGATTCTTATTCTAAAGGAATAATGATGCATTGTTTAAAGTGACGATTTTTTAATTATTTAATAAAAATAATTGATATATTGTTCCTTTAGGATAATTTTTTGATTGTTCTTATTAAATAATTATTTATCATTCTAAAGGAATAATTTTTAAATTGTTCAATAAGAATGATAATATATTGTTCTTTTGTGATAATTTTTTAATCATTCTTATCAGATTTGTATCATTTGATTGAAATAATGTTGAATCATTCTTTTGGAATGATAATTGTATCATTCTATTTAGAACAATTATTTATTATCATATTTTTGTAATGATTTTTCCAATTGGACACTTTTATATTATATTATTAGACCAATTGAAATCGATTTTAGTTTAACTTTAATCAACTATAAATTAGTTATAAATAGAATGGCTGATTTTTAACTGATTTTTGAATTTAATCTGAACTGCTAATGAATAGAAAATGTCGATTTTTGATTTTAACTAGTATATATATTTACTTATAATTGTATTTTTGTATAAATAAGATAAGAATAATTCATATAAAAAATAATTTAAATATAAGTTCAAGAACTTATAATAAGAATTCAGAAGTTTAGAATCTAAGAATAAAGGATTTTTAGTATACAAAATCTATAATAAGAAATCTTTTTTTTGAACTATAAACTTTATTTTTTTTTTACGTATTTATATATTTAATGATTGATCTAAATTTGATTAATTGTGATAGGACTTATTTCATAATAATCTTAATTAAATATACATATTACTTTCAGTTATTAAGTCATCAATATCTTAAGTTTAATAGTTGAATCTAGAATTAATACCATTGGTCCTTTAGTTTTTATTTGAAACTTATATTTATCACTATTTTTTTTCTTTTAATTACAATAAAAAACCTATATATTATTTTCTGATTAATAGAGCCAAATTTTCTTATCCAACTATATGGGTGTGTTTCTAGCAAAATCAAGGTATGGATCATATGATTTACTATATCTCATAACTTGATTTTACTGGAAACGTTCCCATATGATTTAAATTTACCTTTTTTATTGATATTCTGACTATGACTTATCAAATTCTAAAAAAATATTAAAAGTTAAGTAATTACTTTTATCATTATTACTATTTCTATTTTATTATTATTTAATTTGATGATATTTATAGTTTGTTATATTATTCTCAGTATTATCATTTATTTCTATGATATTACATTTTTGATCAAATATTTTATTTCTTTAAATTTAAAAATTAAAAATTTTTATTATATATATTATAAAATGAATTTATACATAATTATATTATATTCAATCAAAGTTTTATTTTACTTAAAACAAATTCAAATATCCTAATAAAATATGAATAAATATATACATAATCTTAAAATATTTACTAAATAAGATATTAGGATTATTTACTGAATTTAAACATTTAATTAATAGACAAAATTGATTTAATACTTGAAACAATTTTTTCATATAAATATCTTTATTTTATTTATTGAAAAATTATGAAAAAAGATTACTTAATTAAAAAATTAAAGTTATTTCTTGATAAAACAAATTTAAAATATTAAAATCAAGTGTTTTTTTATAATAAAAAAAAATTTATTTTTTATAAGTTATAAATATAAAAAAAATATGCTAAAATTAAAATAAAATCAATTATTATACTGTAATTAATTGGAAAATCAAGATAAAAAGCATAAATAATATGGAATTTTACAATAAAATGGGAAAAAACTACTTATTACTAATCATAAAAATAACAATAATGACTTTTAGATTTCATTGTTTTGTAGATTTTCCTTTTCTAAAGGCTCTATATATATAAAAAAAATAAATATAAAAAATTGAAATCATATAAAAACAATATGATAAAATAATGCATTATTTTTTAAATGATATATACCATTATTTTGCAGATCAGTTAAAGGAATGATTAATTTAAGAAAAAATATTATTATCAGTAATATTAGAATAAAGTGGATTTGTTATTAAGGCTAAAGATAAAGTTCTACTAATAAGTTAAACTTAAGTGATTTCTTTTCAACCTTCTTTAAGGATTAATTGATTTACTAGCATTAGTTTATCATAGAAGATTTATTGAGGAAATTAATGAGATATCTTCAAAAGTCAAAACATGTTTTCCATTTGAAGAAGTTTTTTCAATGATTTCTTTTATTAATTTGTTTCATAATATATAGAATTTACTAAGTAGATCTTTAATGTTAGATTGATATAAATGTTTTTTGTTAAAAAAAAACATTAAACAGATTATGACAAACTTTTAACCAAAAAAAATTTGGCTTTTTGTCTTCAAGATACCCTTCTATATAAAATTCAGATACTGAATTTACATTTTTAACCACTTGAATGATAATACCTGATGTTATCACATCTATTCCAGTAAATGGAATATTATTAAAATTTAAGTTAATATGTTTAATGGATATCATATTAACCTTTAAAATTTATAAATCATATAAAATTTTTTGAGAAAAAAATACGTTAAATTTTTTAAATAAAAATAAAGTTGTACATACTAAATACCAATTTTGACAGGCAACGAAATGAGTGGCATTGCCAACCACAACCTGTTTTATATGGTGTTTTATTGAACTATCCAAAGGAATAAATGCTTTTAATTTTAAGTAAAAATATCTTTTTGGGGTCTTCTTTACACATTTTCACAATAGTAAAACTGTAATTTTAATGTCATTTTTTGATTTAATTCATAACTATAGCAAAAAGTTGATAGTTTTGAAGGCATTTTTTCTTAATCAATAATAGCTTATTAATATTAATGATATTGAAAAAAAAAAATCCTTTTATTTTATATAAAAAAATATTTTTTCCTTACTGTTTCTAAAATCAAAAAATCTTAAAAAAAAAGATCAATGAATATCAATCTCGTTATTAGCATTGTTGATGTGAGCATTATTCTCAAAACCAGTTTTTTTTTTTAGTCGATAATTATATAATAATGAGTGTTCGTTTTGGAGAAGGGTAGAAAGGTAAAAGAATTCATGAGCAGATCTGACTAAAAAATACCAACCAACAAAAATATTGTAATACAACACATGATTTTTATCAATTAGGAAAAACATAACCATCTGTTTCTACTTTTTTTTTTCATTTTTTTCAATTTTATCTATCTGTATAAATGACTTTAGAATATTTGCAGAGCGTTGCTAATGATTATGAAAGGTTACTTGAAAATGACAAAAGTTATGATGTCATTATTTATGCCGGTGAGAACGAAAACGTTAAAGAACTACATGCTCTTTCAAATATTTTATGTATCAGGTCGCAATATTTTTATGATGAATTAACCAAGGAAAATGCTGAGAAAAGGGAAGGGAAATTTATTTTAAAATTACCAAGTATTCCTCCACAAGTTTTTGAAATTATCTTGAGGTAAATAAATTAAATAGTATGCACGACAACCACGAAAATAAAATAAACCAAGTTACTAATAAATATATTTTCTTTTTGAATTTCAGATTTATATATTGCGGAAAGGTTGACTTGACGAAATTAGAAGGTCCTGAGTTATTAAAGCTCTTAAAAGCAGCAGATGCGCTTAATCTCCAAATTTTAGTACCCGGAATTGAAGAATATTTGATTCAAGAACATCATGAGTTTTTACAAAAAAATCCTATAGGAATTCTTGAAACAATTTATCAATATGAGTCCGTTACGAAATTACGAGATTTTAATCTTGAAAAAATTTGTGAAGACCCTGAAGAGATATTTAATTCTGCTAAATTTATCAGTATAAAAGCACCTTTATTGGAATATCTTTTAAAACGAGATGATTTAATTTTAGATGAAATTGATATTTGGGATAGCTTGATTAAGTGGGGTTTTGGTCAGAACCCGTCCATTCCTAAAGATGTCAATAGATGGAGCAAAGAAGAAACTACAATTATGGAAAGAACTCTACATAAACTTATCCCTTTAGTTAGATTTAATTATATGTTTTCAGAAGATTTTCTTGAAAAGGTGCTTCCTTTTAAAGAATTACTACCGAAGGATTTGTTTATTAACTTCTTTGCATATTTTTTGGCACCAGAAAAGAATTTAAATATTAATATACAACCACCTAGAAAGTCAAAAATTGTTTATGATTCAATCCTAATTAAATCTCAGCATTTTGCTATATTTTCGAGTTGGATTGATAAGAAAGAAAATTTACATTACGAAAAAAAAAGGATTCCTTATACGTTTGACTTACTTTATCGTGCCAGTAGGGATGGCAATACACCTGCCGCATTTCATCAGAAATGTGACAACAAAGGGGCTACTATAGTTATAGTAAAAATTAAGGGAACGGAACAAATAGTGGGAGGATATAACCCACTTGGTTGGGATCAATGCAATAATTATAAGTCAACTGATGATAGTTTTATATTCTCATTCGTAAGTAGAACAAACCTTCAAACTGCAAAAGTAGGTTATATTATTAATAATAATGCTCAATATGCTATTAATTGTAATCAAAATTATGGTCCAATATTTGGTTATGGTCATGATATATGTTGGAATATTAATAATAATTGGAATTCTAATAATCACCCACATACTTATTCTCAAATTGATATTCCAAAAGGTCAGTTTCAAGCAGATGATTATGAGGTATTTCAAGTTATCAAAACATAAATATTTGTCATTTCATCATTACTTATGTTTTTAGATAAAAAAAAATATTTATATTGTAATACGAAAATTAATATATGACATGACATTTCACTCGAATTAATATTAATTAATATAGCTCTTAATTCAGAGAATATGACATTATTTTCTTTCTTAATTTCGAGCTTTGTTGCGTAGTAATTACAATTGCGGAGGAAAAACAGCCTATGTTTTGCCGTTGAATTTTCTGGAAAAACATCAATATTTCGGAATTTCGTCGAAATCAATAAAAACTAAAATTCATAAAGTTTAACTCTTCACCTTCGCCAAACAAAATTATCTATCTTTCATCGCTATTGTAATTAATATCAGAGCATGTTTCTATCCTACATAAACTAAGTTCTTTGTCAAAAAAAAAAAAAAATAAATCTTAATTCCAACCTAATATATCGGGATTAATCTTATTTTCTTAACAAGAAAATTTAAAAATAATATCATTTGACTAGTTTCCCGAAAAGGTAGAAATTATGTCATTAAAACAACAAGTTTGTTTGTCTCAAAAAGGCAGGTTGCAGTTAACAATAACATAAACTAATAAATAATCGTAATTTTCATATGCTGTTCAAAATATCGATTCTAAAAGTGCTTTTGAAGAATTAAACTTTTGGCGATTTCGCGATTGTTGTACCCTTAAAAGTGATATACTAAATTCCCCACGAGTAAGTCAATTAATAAAAGTCAATGTTGATTTTGTCCTTGGAAAAGAAATGTTATTGTTTTTCTGTTGTTTCCAAATTTACCCACAATTTAGGACAATAGCTGCTGATCATATCTAAAACTCGTAAACATAAACATGTATTTCTTGCTGTGCCACTTGACAACGAATTTATTTGTTTCAAACAAAAGTCTATTGTTTCCAAATTTTGCATAGAATTGGAAATATAAAGCGGAAGCTTTTGCAGCAATCAAAAAAAAAATAAAAAAATTGTAAATACAATAATAACAATACTTTCTTTTTTTTAAAAAAAATAAAAATAAAAATAAAATAAAATAAAATAATATCTCGAATATAAATAACAAATATGCCTTCAGAATTTTGGTCGGATGTAATTAACGATTACGAAAACTTATTTGAAACAGGAGAAGGATACGATACAATTATTTACACTGGTGAAAACGAGGAAGAAATCCATGCTCATTCAATAATCATGCGCTCTAGATGTCAATATTTTCGAGCGGCACTTTCGGATAAATGGGTCGAGAAAAAAGATGGAAAATTTATTTTTAAAAAACCGAATTTTGAACCCATCATATTTCGAGTTATTCTTAGGTAATGTACCAAAAGTGAGAAAAAAAAATGAGATGTTTGAAATTATGAATAATGATTTATATATTTCTATAATTTTGTAACGTTTAGATTTATTTACTGCGGAAATGTTGATTTGACCGGATTAAAGAAACTTGAATTGCTACAACTTTTCACGGCATTAGATGAAATTAACATCCAACCGTTAATGACTCATGTTCAAAAATACTTAACAGAGAATATATCAATGTTCTCTAAATTTGATTCTATCGAAATGCTTGAAATAATTCATCAACATGAAATTTTTTCAGAATTATGGGACGAACATCTTGAAATTATCTGTGAAGATCCAAGAATTGTATTCTCTTCAAAAAATTTTATCTCACTGAGTGAAATGTTATTAGTGGATATACTCAAATGCAACACATTGAAGATTGATGAAATCACAATTTGGGAGAATGTATTAAAATGGGGACTTGATAAACATCCATCATTTGGCAAGGATACAAAGAAATGGGATAAAACACAATTTAAGTTGTTAAGAACCACACTGAGTAAGATCATTCCCTTAGTTAAATTCCGTGATATTGATTCAACAAATTTTTATTATCAAGTGTTACCATATCAAAAATTATTACCAAAAGACGAATTATTTGAATTCTTGGAAAAGCATTTGGTTCGAACAATTCATAGACCCACGTTAACTAGATATCGTCAAGCTTCAAATTCCAATATTCTTAATCCACATCATTTGGCCATTTTCTCGACTTGGATGGAAAAGAGAAATTCATATTACAAAATACACAACAATCCTCATAAATTTAAAACATTATATCATCAATTATTATGTGATGAATTTTTTTTCAAATCAAATATCATGGATCTTGAAACAGTTCATACATCTTGTAATAACGCAAAAACTATTTTAATTGTGGCAAAGGTCAAAGATTCAGATCAATTGGTTGGAGGATTTATTCCAATTCGATTAAGAAAACCTAAAGATTCGGTCGTGGGAAATAGAAAATCTAATTCATTTTCCTCTACAAAAGAAAGTTTTATTTTCTTCTTTACGAATTGCAATGATGTTAAAACAGGAAAATTCGCTTACGTCACCGAAACAAAATATGCTATAAATTATAATGACAAATGTGAAATTGGATTTGGTCGCGGTCATGATTTAGAATGCAAAAGTGACGGCAATTGGACAAGCACGCCTACTTCTTACCCTTCAATCGGTATTCCAGCCGTTTTTAAAATATCACAATTCGAAATATTCGAGGTCATTAGATTCTTTAACGGCGAATAAATTTACGAAATTACATTTTTATATATATATATTATCTCATTTTCTATATATGTACTGTACATGCATTTTTAATAAATCTTTTTTTTTCAGTATAATAACATTTATAGTGATCTTTGTGTAATTGAACCAAGGTGGCGATTAATTAGTGGGCCGAAAAAAAAAAATATTACATGGCTATATATAAAGTACAGTGTATTGAGTCTCATGATAAAGAAGAAGCTTAGCTCATTTCCTTTCCTTGAACAGTTTGAATCTACCGAAAAAATGTTTCTTGCTGAATTGTATTTTTTAACCGTCACATTTAGTACTTTATATGCAGTATTGTAAAGTATCATTGGTAACTGTGTCACTCACGTGAATTATCAACATATTTTTAACTCGTTTTCGATGGGTAACAAAATATCACGTGACTTCCAGTGCCCGGACATGATACTTTTGCGACTTGCGTAAGTTTATCACTTTTAGGTTATCTGATATTGTCTCGCTATGGTGTCATTACAGTACTGAGATTCGTTCCCTTATAGCGATGTTGCGAGAATATTTCGTGTAATAGAATTCTTATTCCGCAAGAAATTGCTCTATAAAATATCACAGATCACACAAATTAAGTAGATGATAAAGGATTATCCCTCGATAATCAAAAGCCGCCTTTTTACAGAAAGATGACAATGATGAAGATAGCGATTATGAAGAGAATGATAGCGATTTGTGGATGATGATAATGGGCATTTAATGAAGGTTTGATGGATTTTTCCGCTATGATGAGATTGGGAGCGAGAGAAAATGGTTAGTACAATAATTGAGTTAGATATCAAATTTGTAATTCATTTTAAACATTATATAAAATAATAAAATAGGGTATCAGTCTTAATTATTTTTAAAATCTGTATATTCGGATTTGAATTTTAAATATATTCATGATTATGGTAGCATATATTATTATTAGTGCGTGACAACAGTAAGATTGAGCATGCAATTCTCATCGAATCATTCTTTTTTGAGCTGGTCCCGGAACTTATTATAAATTTTTTGCGTTGCGCTCCTAGAACTTCAAAATGTGGCATTCGATATATGTCCTTTAGAGTAGGGATTGGAATCGATTTAATCGAATCTCCAAATTTTTTTTCATGGACGTTCAACCTGGCTTCATCCCAGTTTCTAATTTTTGCAAAATGATAAACACTTAGGCAAGCATTGAAAAATACTTTGGAGTAGATCGATTAATATGTAAAAAATAAAAAAGATTCGGTTCGATTCGATTCATTTTACTATGTTAAATCGATTTTCGCAGAATCGATTCCCAATCCCTACTTTAGAGCCATTCCATATTAATTTAGAATACGCACCTTTATAACTATCCTAAAGACAGTTCCCATTCGTTTCTGTTTAAACTTTACATATCCCGATTACGTCCAACACATAATTATTTTAATCTTAGATATGTTGGACCTTTTGCAATAGAAAGAGGGGAAAAATCGATTTTACTTTTTATATAACAAACATGATGTATTTTCAGATCGAAAATATGTCCAGATTTAGCATTAAATCATTTTATATTTTTTTTCCCGGCAGTTTCCCCTCTTTCAATTGCAAAGATCCCAAATATATTTTGATAGTAAATCCATTTATTTACTCATTTTATAATTAATATTTTTTTATGATTAAACGTAATTAGATAATACCCACACGGATTCCTTAATATAATGATAAATGCTGAAAATCATTAATAGGCAAACCAAGACGGCTTCATTGCGCAGCAATTATTTTTTATGCGTTACAATTAAATCGGGAGATTTTTAGTAATGTCTGTGCTCAAAAAAAAAAAAAAATCATAAATAATAATAATAATAAGATGCAAGATATAAAAAACGTGTAAATGTTTTATTAATACGCCGTTTTTCTAATTATCTATTAATTGCCTCATTTTATTAAATGATTAAGTTTGCACCTATAAAAATCGGTCAAAAAATTCAAACTATAAATGGTTAGGACAATCTCGAACAAAGAAACAATGGTAAGATTCCCTTTCCATAATTAAGTTGTGATGCATTGTGGCGTAATAAATACAACATTTATGTAATACAAAAGCTCATCCTCTCCGATTTTATTATATTTTCCCCTTCTTTCTTGAACTTTACAAAAATCATATATTATAACAAAAAAAAATAAAATAAATAAAATAAAATAAAATAATTTTTTTCATTTTACTTTTTTAATTTTTTTTTAAAAAAAAAAAATTTTTATTTGTAACATCAAAAGAATACGATACCTCAGATAAAATGTCCAGTTTGAAAGAAATCAAATCATGTGAGATCGTCCTTCCATCACCCAGCCTTTATATTCCAAATGGTACATCACCATTAACAATCAAAGGAGACATTAAACTCATACTTACTGCTCCATTAAAAGTGACTCAAGTTGTATTGAAGCTTCATGGATTTTCTCAATTTAATAATTCTCAAAAATCTGCAACACGTAATCTTACAACCAAAGATTTGATTAAACAAAAACTTACAGTCGTCAATGTTACAAAAACATACAACACCGGTGAAAATTTACTTCCTTTCGCAATCACCATAAAAACTCCACAAAATCTTCTTGGAAGTGTAGAAGGTAAACATGCCGCTGTACGTTATGTCTTAACTGCCGAATTAACAAAAGCAAGTCCACATGCTATTCAAAAAACCTCAAAGAATGTAATTCTTCGTAAAAATGTATTTGCGAATGGGGTTAATATTGATGAGAAAGTCGTGTATGAAGATGAAAGGGAAGGATTATTAAAGTACAAAGTTCAGATTTCCAAATTTGTGATCATTGAAGATGAAGGAGATGTTGGAGAAGACGAAAATGATACACCTACTAAGGAACCTCGTGCGAAAGTCAAAGTAGAAGCTACATTCGAGTCTTTAGATAATGCTGGCGTTAAGGAAGTCAAAGTTGAAGCCTTTGAGTACGAAATGTATAGTCTTACAAAATTCAATTCTACAACCGGATCTGCCTCATTAAATAATTCTACCGCTCCAAAAACGTAAGTTTTATTTTGTTTTTAAAAAAAAATTTTTTTTTCCTTTTTTTTTATATCATTAATATTTCTTTATTTCTTTATTAGAACAACTTCAGCTCCTAAGACTAAAACTCCGACAACAAGAGCCACAGCAAAGATTCCAGCATTTTCTAATGTTAATATACCAAATCCTCATCATACCAAACCTCTTTTAACTCCCCCGATTACAATTCCGGTGTCTTCTACTGCATCTGAGCCTGTCTCATTTGAAATTCCGATATACCTTAGAATGAAGCCTGATTCGAATGTTAATTTCTTGGAAATCAAACATGAAGTTATCATGACGATAAGATTCGATAAATTCATGTTAGCTCCGTTGAAACTTGAAGTTCCTATTTCCGTTATAACCAAAAAATAATAGTAAAATTAAAATATAAAATAAAAGATTATATATTTTCATTAATTCATTTTTTAAAAAAAAATTTAAAAACTAATTATTATGTTTCATTTTCCTTTTTCATTTTTTTTTCTATATAGTTGTTTTATTTTTTAAAAATAAAATGAAAATTAAATAAAGGGTAGATTTTTTGAAATGGAGATTTCTTAAAAAATGTCGTGTATGGTAAATCGAGAAAATATATATGTGATGCATAAAACGTAATACAACGTCCATACATGAACACGAGTAAGATTTCCATATATATTAATTGGAACAAATGAATTGAAGGTATATAATATTCAAAAAAAAGAGCGCGTACTAAAAATATTTAAGATCGTTTATGGGAACGATTAAATAGATATAACATTCGGACGCGAATATAAAGTCGATAGTATAACACTGTTTAATTTACTTTTTTATGAAATTTTAAATAGTTTGCCCTCCCTTCCCTATTAGACAATTCGATCTTCCGTGACTTTTTTTTTCGAAAAATTATTATAAACCCAATTGTCAAGTTCAAAATTCAGAGAGAGAAATTATCTGCTTAATGAATTATTTCTTATCACAATACCTTTTATCTCCAATATTTTATTTTTTTGGCATTTAATAATAGTTAATGCACAATATAATCATCAAATTTAATCTGCCTAAATCTTAATTAACATTTATACCAATTATATAATTAAATCATTAATCATTATTTACGTTGACGTAAAGTGTCATCATTTTCTTTTATTTTCAAAAAGGAGAAATTTTTAAATTGTGTTACATAATTGTTAATTCGAGCGATTTTATTGGCCGATATATTTGCGATAATCGAGTTATTTATTTCGAAAAAAAAAATTTTTTCTCGCAATCTTTTTTTTAATAAAAAAAGTCATTCGTCATTCGATTAATTGCAGCAAGTAGCAAATGATTATGAAAATTTATTCGAGATTCATGATGTGATGAATTACACTGGGGAAAATGAAAGCGTTAAAAAGATACACGGTAATGGGCCAAAAAAGAGAATGGAAAATTTATTATCGAAAAATTCAACACTTCTCCGTATATATATTTAAAATTAAACTAAGGAAATAATTAAAAAATCAACAGTGTGATCATATATATGTGATGAAGAACGGTTATTTTTCTGAAAATTTTTTAAAAAAAATTTATTAAGATATATTTTGTGGAAAGATCGACTTGACGTGTTGAAACTCTTGATAACCAACATTTAATTTCTTGTATTTATTATTATTTGAATAAATATCAACAATGAGTTTGTAAATCTAAATCCCGTAGGAATTCTTAAGTTTACCTATCAAAATCAAATGTTTAAGATCTTTCCCTTGATAAAATTTTTAAAGAACCCGAAAATTAATTTATTCAGATGAATTAGTAGAAATTCTTTGAAGAGAGATGACTTTTCTTTAGATGAAATCATTATATGAGAAAATCTGATGAAATGAATTTGTATTACAGCGTAGAGAATACGCCATACATATTCCATTTACTTTACCGAGCTAATAAGGATGGTATGGCAGCATTTCACGAGAAATGTGGCAATAAAGGAGCTACCGTAGTTATAGAGAAGATTAAAGGTGGTGGGAGGATAAAATCCACTTGAGTGGGACATGAGTAGAGGTTGGAACCGGTTAATACATTTGTCTTGTTAACGTTAAAGATTTTTTTTTAATTTTAACTCTAGCCGAAATTTGATTTTCGAGCAGAATTAAAATTTTTGTTATTACCAAATTTCGCTAGTTTTGCCCAAATTTATAGTGGCGGCCCGAGTTAAACTTAACCGATTAATTAACCGGTTAAAGTATTTTTTGGGTTGGTTCCAACCTCTAGACATGAGCAATGGTTATAAGTCGACTAAGGATTATCATTTAAACCTTCAAACCGTAAAGGTGAGTTATAGTAACGGGATCCATGGTCGGTGGTGTTAATTATAAAAATTCTTGTAGTAGTATTTAGAACTTATTCTTATCCCAATATTTACAGTATATTTCGGTGCTGATGATTATGAAGTATTTCAAGTGATTAAGAAATAATATAAATAGATTTCTGATTCAATAGAATTTAATGAAATTACCGATTAGTAGATACTGTTTAAAGAAATTGATTTATTATATCTATATACTTTAAAATAGATGCATTATTTTATAGCGGGATTTTAGATGTTTATACTTGTATGGGATGAATCTGTTGATAATAATAATAATATATACCACCCTCTTATGAATCTTTAAATCCTGTTTACGAAGAATTACATTATACCTAAAAAAGGCATGAAGCAACTTATAAATATAAATTTAATAGAATTTTGACATCATTTCAGTTTATATAAAATGACTGAATCTGCAAAAGAAATAAGTACTATCTTTATATCAAATATTAGCGTATTAAATGCTAAAAAAGTTCTTTAAAATCATTTAAAAAGTTACAACTTGTAGTAACAATTGTACAATATAGGAACTAATACTAAAAAAAACTTGGATCCAACATATTTGACAGCAGTAAATCAAAGACGCATCCAAAAGCTCTTATCGCGCATCTGAATGGGATATATCAAAATAAAATAAAAATTTGAAATTATATCCTATGAGTAAATGTTCTAAAATAACTACAAAACTTGGAAAGAAGAATGAATAAACACATGAATGATCAAGAAAGCGGACATTTTATATAAAACCAAGACGCGGAGTTCTTCCTCTTGAGGATATAATCTGAAGGCAAACGCATCAATATTGTTGATTGAAAGACAAAATGTGCGAAATGCAGTGATTCAAATCATTGAAACAATCCGGATGTTCTTTACTATGATAGGTATTTCTGTGAAATGGTTATGTAAAAAAAAAATTTAAAATAATCCAATTATCCGTGATGTGATAATTTGTCATTTTAATCATTGCAAGGTAACAAGAATATAATCATTTGCAATTTGTAATCCCAATACGAGACGCAATATAAGGAAGGGGTAAAGAAAAAAATGTTTGGACTTTTCTCCTAAAAAAAGAGAAAATCATCATCCCATTTAACTAATTATGAATATACAAACACACGAATTCGAAACGGCGTGATTATTTGAATACACGTGGATATCACGTGATTCGAGTAAATGACAATCTCTCTCGTTTGTTATTGCGTTTCTTTAAAAATACCTGCATTTTCTTCTCTTTACACTAATCCTTTGCATACATACCCTCCTACACCCTAAACCCCTTATTTTAACACTTCTCCTTCCTTTTCAACTTTTTTTTAAAAAAATAACAAGTAGATGTTACCTAAAAATCATGTTGTACTACGCCATGTAAAGTTAAATGCATTGTCCAAACAAGGAAATTAACTGTTTTCCGTGTTGATATATTGAAGCATCCTTTACCGTTACATTTTATTGGTGGTTGGATTTTGTCGAAGATGCACAGCATCGGACTAGTCAGAATGTAGCATTGGATCTTTATTATAAATACGTTGTATGACTTAACATGTAAATAATAAACAATAAAAAAATCAAAAAAAACGCGATAAATCGTATATGATATTTAGATCTATTTTTAGATAATTTATTTATAATTTTAATATGTAATGTAATATACAAAGATTTTTCAGGAATCCTAGTAGTAATTATAATTAATCTATCTCTATTGAATAAATTAATTTATTTCTTAAAGATTTGAAATACTTCATAATCTTCTATTGCAAATCGAGTGTCGTCATCTCTTATCAACTTTTCATATGAATCTTTTTGACAAAAATTACTGTTATAATCTGAATGTTCGTTTGATGAATGCAATACAAGATCACCTCCAAATGATGGACCACATTGTTTTCCGTATGTTAAAGAACGATTGTTGTCTACGATATTACTGAAATTTATATCGTTAAAATAATTATTTCTACTTTTAAAAGAAAATATAAAACTGTCCTCACAATGACCCCAATACTTTGACGTTTCCCATATCGTAGAATTATATCCTCCAAGAATTTCTTCTGTTCCGCATACTTTGATGAACGTGACCGTGTTGGGTTTATTATCACACAATGAATGAAATGTATGAGGTGTTAATCCATCTTGACTTCCTCTTAGTAACAATTTGAACTCATATGGTAAATATAATTCACTTCTTTGAGAAAATTTATTATTGATATCTAATTTATCGATCCACTTTGAAACCAAGGACATCATATTTATATTAACAATCGTTGAATCGACGTAAGTGTTTCTGGGAACCGAAATATTATTACCAGGCACGTTTTCAAAATCCAAATAATACTTTAATAATTCATCATAAAATTTTGGTTTCAATAATTGTTTATATGGGTGAACGTGTTTTAAATAATCTTTAGAGGATAAACTATAAAATCTAATTAATGGCAAACAATTTTGTAAAGTGTTTTCTATTGTTTTGAAATCATCATCGGTCCAAGTCGCAGGATCCAATGCCAGCGTAGGATTTTGTGCGATACCCCATTCTAGTACATACTTCCAAACTTCTGTTTCTTGCATTTGTAAGTCATTCCTTTTAAGGAGTGAAACTAAGGATTTTTCTGGAATTGAAGTAAAATCAAGCGACTTAAATATCTTTTCAGGAAACTTGGCCATAAATTCCGTGCATGATGTTTGAAGTTCTAACATGTATTTTGATTGAAAACTTGTTCGATGAATCAACTCGAAATGTTTTTCCATCCAATCAAGTTTATTCTGAATTAAATCTTTTTGTATAAAATTAATTAATTCAAGAAGTGATAGTTTATCCGCTGCATCCAAAACTTTAAAAACTTCTAAAGCGTCCTGATTATTCAGTGAAAAGTTCCCACAATATATATACCTATATAACAATGAAATTATCATTAACACAAATTAATAGATAAAACAAATAAAATAAAATATAAAAAATAGACGGATCATAATTGTTTACTTTAAAATAATTTCAAATGTTTCTGGCACGATATTTGGTAATTTAATATAAGACGAGTCATTATGATTTCTTTTTTTATTAGTCAAGATTCGTCGTAGAAATGCCGAACGGTAACACAAAATAACCTTATGGGCTCGGAATGTCTTGACGTTTTGACCTTCTCCAACCTCGATTGTAATATCATAATACTCGTCATCTTCCAATATTTCAGAATAATTTTTGCTTAATTTCTCATAAAACTTTGAAAGTAGCATGATTAATAATAGTTGATGTTTTTTTTTATAAAAAAGAATATATATATTTTTTATTATGATGAGAGAAATCCATTTAGTAAGCTCACTATTTATATTATACTTTAAGCTCATATAAGATCAACGAAATATTTATTTTTGGAAAAAGAAATTTGGGGTACACAACCAAACAATTCCACAAATTTGAAATTCCTTTGCTTATAATGAGCTTTGTTAACCAATTAAACCGTTAAGGGTTGCAGAAGCAGGTGAATGGGAGCTTTGAAAAGAAAAAAAACAATAAAGTTTCTGCCGATCCTTTTTATTATAATGATGGTCAAATGTTTCAAAAAAAGGAATTTTCCAATTTTACAATCAATTAAGTGTCAAAGATCTTTGTTTCTTCCATTATTGGCAATATTAAGACGACTTTACTTCACTCTATATGTGTTTCCGGTTCACATGATCCAGCTACACCTCTACGTCACAATTAACTATTGAAAATATTATAATCATAACAGACCTTTGTCTTCGCTTTTGTCTTTACCTTCGCCTTGTCCTTTCCTTCCCCTTGGGCTTAAAGGTATGGAAAGACCGCTTCTTCAGGCTTAATTGCAAGAGAATATATTAATTCGGAATTTAAAATTAATAGTACAGCTTAGTTTTACAATTTTACCAAACTAAAGAAATATTGCTTATTTCTCGATAAAGAATGTGATAAAATTTTTGCTAATGTTGGAAATTTATGAAATTTATTTTTAAAAGCTGAGACTAGTAAGGGTCGGGTTTTGAAGCATACATATTCGAGTCAATATTTACAGGACTCGAATTCGAATCGACCCGATTATTGTTTAACCTCGGATTCGACTCGGATTTTTTTTAGTAATAAAGAGAAACTTTTCGGATCTTTTTTTAGAACCGAATTTATTATTTTTGAAATTCTAATTAATAATTTATTATTTAATGATATGATATGTATTATATAAGGGGAGGGCCAGAAATTATGTCATAGAAATTTTGACCCTCCCCCCTGTTATCAAGAAATTTATAATTAACTAATATGAATTGAAAACCCCTCCCCCCTTTAAAATGACGTAATTTCTGGCCCTCCCCTAAGTAATTAGCGATTACTAGTTATTTGGGTTTATTTTAATTATTATTATAAAGTTTTTATAAAGGACTTTTATTATAATTTTTTTTTCCACATTCATTTTACCAAAATTTGGAGGATCGTACCGATCTGCATGATTGTACCGTACTGATCCGAATTATAAGTAGCGTAGCAGCTCAAAATCCTTTTAAAGCTATTTATTAAATTATTATTTACTTAAAATTTTTTTTTCGCAAATCTTTTTAACATTTCTTCTTAATTCTTTTAATGAATCCTATTTCAACATAAGGAGCTTTCAAAGGTTTAACAAAGCTGTGTACTATTAAATATCAAAAAATATGTCAATATTTTAAATACATGATGAGATCATAAGAATGTAGGCTATACATATCCTCTAGAATTACTTTCCTCTAATGAACAAATAGAAAAGGAAATGTGTGAGCTTATATATGATGTGAGAATAACAAAAAGTAAAAATACTATTGCCTTAATAAACCGTCATCTTAAAAATTCTATATTATGATAGAATTATAATTTTTTAGATAAATCAGTATTTTCAAACCTTATGCAACACTTGATGATATCCTAAAAGAAATGAAAAGATTAGGAATAGGTGCTGTTAATCACATGAAGGCTTAAAAATGTGAAAATAAAATTATTTTACATCATAATGTAATAGCTTCAAATAATTCTGAAGGATTGCTAAAAAAAATATTTACTTTTGAATCTGTTTACTAGGATATTCATGAAGTAGTAAATATTACTATCTATTAATTAACTAGATATAGAAAAAAATTAATATTTAAGAAATTCTAACAAAAAAAAATAATCAAAGGGGATTAAAAGGTTATCAATCTACATTTGAAATACTATTTCTATCAGATATTAAGAGTAAGGCTGAACCCAATACTAATATTTATAAGTATATCTTAATGAGACCTTCAAATTGTAAAGCCAAAGAATTTATTTAGATATCTCAACAATTTCATCAAATAAAAAATTTATTTATTATTTGTAATTTTATTTATTAAATGAAATTTATTTACCTTTTATTTTTTTAACAATTTTAATATACTTAATGAAAAATGAATCAGAGTAATATTTGTAAAAATTGTTTAGTATACAGATTGATATATCTAAAAGTAATATTTCTAATCATTCAGGATAAATATAGTAATCCAATTAATATTTAATGTTAAAAATGAAGAAATTAAAGTAATAGCATTTCAGGTCACAATTTATCAGCTAGAATATATAATTATCTTAAAGTAATGAAGGAAAAAAGAAATATTTTTAATTTAGTTAATAAAAGTTAATTGAAAATTACAGAATTTGATATAATTAAAACTAATAAATATATAACATAGCAAGGTAATTTATATGTTATTTAATATATTTAAATTATATTAGCATTTATATAGTTATCCAATAGTTTTAGCAAGACTTTACAATTATTAAACAAAATAAATAAAAGGCTATTGCAAGAATTTTCTCTTTCTGAATCAAATACAAATAAAAAAAGAAAGAAAAATTAATTATTATAAATAAAAATTATTATTTACATTATTTTATTTGTAATTAAATTGTTTTATGCAAATTTAATTCCTAATAATAATAATTTCTAATACATAATTTTATATTTAATATATGATTTTATGCCTGATATATGATTTTTATATTTAATACAAGTTTTATTATAATCATTAGTAATTATAAAAAATCATAGAATGTTATATAATAAGTTTTATTTTTAATTATATAATAAAAAATTTAATATTACTTAAAGCTAAAATTTTATATTAAAAAATTTTATGATTAATCTATAATAAACTTTTTAAAATTTATTTTAACTATATTAATCATAATAAAAAATTATAGCATTACTTATAAAGAAAAACTTTTAATATTATAATTTTATAATTTATTAAGAAATTTTGATTTTAATTAATAATAAAGTGATTTAATTAGTACATAAATATAAATTTTTAAAGAATTTTAAAAAATTATTTAAAAATTTTTTTAAAACTTAATTTTATAATTAAATTATTTTAAAAATCTTTAAAAACTTAAAATAAATATATATTAAACTATATTTTTTAAATAGTAATGATATTATTAAAATTAATATTTAAAATTTTATATATATATATTTAATTTCATAAGTAAATTTGCTTGCTATATAATCTAAGAAATAATCTAAAGTAATAATTATTCTTGAAATATTAAAAGCATCAATAGAAGCATCTTTAGAAAATTTAAAAGCATAATTTTCTAATAAAATTATTGATTTGAAAGATTTCAATTAAAATTTTATAATATTAGAAGTATAATGATAAATATATATCACTAATCTAAGAGATAAATTTAAATAACAAAATTAAAAAAATTAGATCTATAAGAATAATTAAAATTGAAATTTATATATTTGTATAATTAATAATATTTATTATAATAGATAAGTGTTGTTAAGGTTTTGAATAGATTAAAACATCCAAAAATTTTTTGGTTTAGTTCAGTTTTTTAGTTCAAATTGTAAAAAAATAATCTGAAAAATTTCAGATTAGTTCAAATTTTTTCAGATTATAATTCAATTTGAACTAAAAAAAATCTAAACTAAATGAATTCAATCTGAAAATTTCAGATTGATTTAAAGTTTCAGTTAATAATAAAAGTCAAACCTAAATTATCAGAAGTGACTTTTATTAAAAAATACTAATAAAGTTGTCTCAGATAGTTCAAATATAATATTTATTATAAAAATATAATCATACTGAGCTATTAGTATTAGGAAAAAAAATAATAATAGTTACATTTGAATTGTTAGAGATAACTTTATTATTATTTTTTTATAATAAAGTCACTTCTGACAATTTTAATATGACTTTATTATTATTTTTTATAATAAAAATCATTTCCAATAGTTTAGATATAACTAAAGTTGCTTGTCTAAACTCATTTTTGATTTGGCAAAATGATTAAACCTTTAGTTTCACTAAATTTTTACTAAGTGTTTGATATAGTTTTACCATTTTTATAAGTTTTGATATAGTTTTACCTTTTTTCAAATTTCGCAGATTTTTTAATAAGGTTTTAATATAATTTAACCAAGTTTTACTTTTACCATTTAGACATCTATCTAAACTCTTGATTTAGTCTAACAACCTTAGATATAACTTTATTATCATTTTTCAAAAGTCACTTCTAATAGTTCAAAGATGATTTTATTATTATTTTTTATAATAAATATTACCTAATAATTTAAATATATCTATCATTTTTTTTTAATAAAAGTCACTTCTAATAGTTCAAATATGATTTTTATTATTATTTTTATAATAAAAGTCACCAAACAGTTCAAATATGATTTTATTATCATATTTTATAATAAAAGTCATCTCTGATACTTTAGGTATGATTTTTTCTAATAAATTCGCAACCTAAACTATTACAAGCAACTTTTATTATTATATTCAAACTGTCAGATATGACTTTTATTATAACTAACTTTCTAAATAACATTTTTAATACAATATATACAATATTTTAATTTTAAAATTTATAGTATTTCTAAAAATTTATTTACTTATAAAAAAGCTAAATATTTTTCTTATTATCCTTTAAATCATAGGGTTTTGCAGGCAAATTTGCTTGCTTATTTATTATAAATTCTCTTCTGATTTACTTTTATAAATAATTAATATTTTTTAAAATTTTTTTTTTTAAATTAATTTTATAAA
>CAMKVN010000708.1:0-24841 GCA_946474995.1 Funneliformis geosporum
AAATTACTTAATTTAGTTGCTTTGTTGTATAAAGAAACAAGTGAACTAACTTAAAATGAAGTAGTGCGATATGGTTACACAAATATCAATTTAATATGAAAATGATTTTCATCCATAATGCGCTGCGATTGATATTTCTGGACACCCTACTATAAACGTCACGCGTTATTCCAAAATCACATGACAATCCTACTCCTCGGACGTGATTATTAGAGAAAGCGCGTTCTTCAATGAGTTTCCTTTCAATGTGAAAATTTTTTTAATTCAATAAAGAAAATAAAGTATGAAACATTCTTTTGATCAAAAAGAAAACTATAAGGAAGATAACGCGATATCTGCTGAGCATGTTGCTAAAAAAAAAAAACAATGTCGTTCCTTTGATTTTGATTTTGATTTTGATGCTACTGAAAATCTCTTGAAAAAATATGAATCGTCGTATTTGCAAATTAATCAAGCTAACTTTACCGAGTCAAATTCAGCTACTCCGCCTTGGCCTCTAGGCTCTCATTCAACGAATCAAAAAAACCAAAGCAAGTTAAATCCTGAAGGATTTCAAGTAAATCATAATGAATTACAAGTGTACGATGAACTTAATAAAAGTATTTCTTATTAAATAATTTTATATTCAACTACATTAAATTATGAATCACTCTAATTAATGATTTGATATTAAGAATTAGAAAGGTCGCATGTCTTGCAAATGAAAAATAATGAGTTTGAAAATATGCGTCTTCCAGATAACGGTAAATATCTTGCTGTTACTTTATCTTCTGGTCGACGGCTTTATTTTCCATTGAACCAAACAGAAAGTCCTATTGAATATGTAAGTATTTAAATATTTGCGTTACCATTACATTTGAACTAACGTTTGCTCTCTCTGAGCACTTTTTTAAAAGGGTACTTCTTCAGTTGTAAACAAAAGATTTTCAAATATATCAATATATAAATTATTGGATAAAATCGAAATCGAAAAGTCAAAAGCTGATAGGTATTTAAGTGTGGTTATTCGATCCGTGTTAATCTCGTTAAATATTCACGTTTTTAATATTAGTTTCAAGAGTCGATCTGAATTGTCAAATCGCCCATTAACACCAGTTAAAACCAAGTTATGGGCGGATAAATATCAACCAAATAATTATTTGAATTTGATGAGCGATGAGGTATTACTTTTTATTTCAATTAATGATTTCGTAAAAAATTTTTGGTCTAAAAAATTTTTATCAGAACGTAAATGCTCGAGTGTTAAAATGGGTGAAACAATGGGATTACTGCGTTTTCAAAAAAAAGTCTGTAACTAAAGATAGGACGAACAATTCGCAGGTATGAATTATTACTAAATTTAGATCATAATTTAATTATTAATTTATAAAGCTTCTGAAAAATTTTAGCACCATGATCAATGGGAAAGACCAATGAAAAAGGTATAATGAGCAATTATAATTAATTCTTTATGTTAGAGTAATTTTCTACCTATAATTCTTACCTTTGAAATAGATTTTGTTATTAACCGGACCTCCTGGATATGGAAAAACTACGTTAGCGCGCGTTGTAGCACGTTCATGTGGATATAATGTCATAGAAGTGAATGGAAGGTGGATCATATAATTTACTTATTCTTTTCTTTATGGATTAAAACAAATGTTCTAATCCGATCATACTTCTTAGCGATGACTTTTTAAGCTATAATGTAAAAGATCAAAACACGAATTCTTTTTCATTAGCCTCCAATAATAAGCCGAATCTAACTATAATTGATGGAATTGATGGAATTCGCGATACCGGGGAGCAGGTTATTATTAATTTATGAATTAATATTAAATAAAATACTTGTATTTAATTTATTAAAGATATATTCTCTTCGATTTAGAATTTAATTAATTCGATTGTAGATTTGGTCGGCTCAGAAAGAAAGGACAAGGACAAAAATAAATGTATTATTTTAAGTTAAATTATTCATTTTACAATATTATCAAAGTTAATAATATATTCATTTATTCATTATTAAAAGGTCATCCTAAAAAATCCGAAAACAAACGACTACTTCGTCCTATAATATTTATCTGTAACGAATTGTACGTGTAGATGAAATGTGTATTGATTCGACATATTTAAATATTCAATATGATATGTGTATTTTGAATTATTAGATATGCACCTTCTCTAAAACCGCTTAAAGCTATGTCTGAAATAGTTCAGTTCAAGAAGCCTGATCAAGTTTCACTTGCAAAGCGATTAAAAGAAATTTGCGATAAGGAGAACTTATCTATTGGTATGCCAATCTTGTTTAAGTTAATTGAAAAATATGAAGGTGATATAAGAAAATGCATAAATTTTTTGCAGGTAAATATATTTATTCATCATAAAACAGTAAGAATTCTTTGATACATAAAGTGATCAATATAAATTTCTAGTTTTCAATATATGAGCCAAAATCAACTTCAACAGAAGAATTATTATCACAAATTGATGGAAAAGAAAGAAAGAAGTCAGTATTTTACATATGGGAAGAAATATTTCATGGGAGGAAAGGTGCAAAAATCAAGAGCAAAGTTATTTTTGACGAGCATGGAAATTTTTATGGTATAATTAATTTATACTTTATTTACTCAAATTCATCGTAAATAAATTACTGTCTAATCATCCGTAATAATTTAGATACAAATTCGCGTCAAAACATCTTACGATTGACTTCGCTTATTCGTTCGAGTGGCGAATACGAAAAGCTTATGCAAGGTAATTAGATGCTAGTGTTTATTAACATTATCGACAAGAATTATTTACATTTTATTTTTAGGATGCTTTGAGAATTACCTTAAATATAAAACCGATAGTCTAAAGTCAAAACTAAGGGCTTGTGACTATCTTAATTTTTATGATCAAATTAATTCAGCGATTAATTCACATCATTTTTATGAGATGCGCGAATGTCTTCCATATCCGATTGCCGCGTTCCATTATCTATTTGTAGGAAGTCCTCAGAATCGTATTAGATTTTCTAACCAGGATTATGAGGTTTGTTATTAAGTTTTATTAACTTTGTGATTTTGGTTTATATTTTATCAAAGTTTTTACATTACTTATAGAATAACGCAAAGAAAAAGTCAACCGAAAATATCATAATGACTGTGTTGAATGCATTACCTCCACAAGTTCGAAGGTTTCATAACAAAGAAGGATCTTATGAATTGATTTCGTGTCTAGTAAAAATGATTTTACCTAATATAAGACCAGTAATTATTCTTTCAAAGTTGTTTTAAAAAAAAAATATTGATAATTCATTAATTAATTAAATCTTTTCAATAAAAAAGATAAATATACGCAACATCAACCATGAAGACAGGCCCAAAATCAAATATGTGGCTGAAATAATGCATTCATTTAATTTGGATTTTATTTTAAATAAAGATGAATCTGGTCAAATCAATTATATTCTTGATCCGTAATTATGATTCCAATTTATTATATATTGTTATATATTATACTAATATCAATAACTAATGCATAATGTAATCTACATCGAATAGGCCGATTGATAAGCTATTGCTTTTATCAAAAGAAAATCCACGTGTGGAGATTCGACGATTATTAGCAACCGAGGTATTATTTCAATTTAGACGACATGAACCATAAATTTTTTATTAAGTGTCATTTCTTCTAATCCTAGCTAATTTTTTTTTGTTAAGCTTAAAGAAGAACACATGTTAAAGCAAAAGTTTGTTGAAGATAGGACGAATTTAGAATTAAAACGGAAAGTGTATGTATTTGTTATTATAAACGAAATATTACCAAAATTTAACCAACGTTTTTATTAAATAAATTACAGGGCATCACGTATAACAAAACCCAAACCATCAAAATCTACAAACCATTTAAATCTACAAACCATTTGAATAAATCAAAGGGCAAAAAATTTTATCATTAGCCCTAAGTTGTTAACGGCCGATCGGGACCGAAGATCAGCGATCTTAAAGATCGGATCCGATCTTAATAGCATTACAAAAAAAAATAAAAAATAATAATAACAAAGCAAAAAAGCTGAATAAAATTATATTTTTATCGAGAATAAATTTTATTATTAGATGATCGATCCAAGTGTTTTTCCAATATTTGAATATTTTTTCATATATTTCTGATGCTTTGTTTTTGTAAATGAGATCCACTTCTATATTTATTTAATTTAGCAAACATTCTAATCTAATATCTCCTTAGGTTTAATTTGATGATGATGAAAGAAGGTTGGTTGCATTGTACACTTATATTCTGCTATAACATTATTTTGTGACTCAGATTTTTCAAAAAAAACTCCCACATCTGATGAAACATTAAACTTTGAAGTTGTTGTACCTTCTTCTATTGCTAAAGATTTGGAATTCATTATCATTTTGGAGAATTTATTTCACATAACATTGCATATATTCAAATATTACGCCAATAAAAAGGGTTGGCTAAAAATAATTAACATTATGACTTGTTCATGTCGTAATTTTATTTATATAAGATTGATTTTAGGATATGGAAAGTTTCGATGATATTATGATTGGTTGAATAAATTTCATGTGATTACCGTAAACAGTTGATAAAGTACCCGGGTATTTACAAATTCGTGAAGTTAGAGGGGTACTATACTACGAGGGGTACTTTGGTCTAAGGGGAAGGAGGATACTACGCTATACCATATAAGGTCTGCGATTTGAAATTAAATTAACCAATAAGAAATTTAAATATTTGCATACATATAGTAGGCCAGTTCATTTCTGATCGTTTGGATTTTTGATCGGTTTTGAGTTGATAATTATTGGCTGATAAAATTGTGTAATCCGATCAGTAACCTGAATTTCCTGAACAAAAAAAAAGTAGATTTTTTGATCGCATTAATTACATGTAAAATACGTGTTTTTTTAGTTTTTTGAAAAAAATTAACTAAATATGAATCATAATGAAAAAACTTCAACTAAACGTACTAAAACTATTAAAACTAATTCTCATGAACCTCAAAAGAAAAGAATAACAATTAAAACACGTTCAACTACAACTCCGCAAGTATACATGAAGTCAAAATGAAAACCCAAAAGTCGAAATGTTTTGACTTTGGAGGTCAAAGTCGAAATGGTCGAAATTACGTCATATCACATGATTTTTTATATATAGAAAAAATAAAAAAAATAAAAGATGTACGATCTCGATCAATATCGCTCCGATTCATATGAAACAACTACCATTTGATTCCCCGTGACTAGACGAATCCAATGAGCTAACATTTATTGATTTTGGATTAGCTCATCTCGAGATATTCGCGATCGTATTTCGAAATCCAGACTCCTTTATTTAAAGTAGAATTTATTGATTTATAATTTCGGCCGATAATACAATTGCGATTATCTCGCGATTGGATGATCCAAAATCAATGAATGTTAGCTCATTGGATCCGCCAAGTCGCAAGGAATCGAATGGTAGTTGTTTCATACGAATCGGCGCGATATTGACCGAGATCGTACATTTTTTTGTTTATTGTTTTTTCTCAATATGAAAAATCATGTGATATGACGTCATTTTTACTATTTCACGACTTTAGCCTTCAATAGTTGAAATGATTTCGACCAAAACTCTCTCTCTTTCTCGTTGGATTTTATCCAAGAATTTTTACTTTAAAAAAAGTGACTGTTCAAAGGCGGCTGCAGCTTAGCCTGCGAACAAAATAAAAAACCCCTCTTTTCAAAAATTTTCCTCTTTTTATTTCCCTAACCCCTATCCACATAAAAATTGCCGTTGAAGTCTAAACCGTATTGTTTTTGTTAAAATATTTTTCCTTCACCTCTCTTTGATATATTTTTTCTCGTTTTTTCGCTTTCAAAATAATTGCCTACAAAAGTAAGCATCAAGGGGTATCCCAACTGATGATCACAATCAACATACTTTGGATACACAAATTTGCGTGATGACATCCCTATTCCTTCATAAATGGTAACACTCTTTTTTTGCAGATCATTGACGTTGAAGACTGCGAAATCCCACGCAGTATTTTTTGGACTTGACCGACTGTGTGATTTGGGCCACATCCTGTGCTGGTGGTCGGCTATAATCTGAATTGACAGACATCTTAGCATTGGAAGCGATAGTCCTAAGAGCCTCTATTGAAATTTAGTGATATGAGCGCACCTGTGCCAGGTGGTCACTATAATCTGGAATTAACTGGACAACTTAACTAGAAACTTAGTAGAGTCCCCTTATGTTGCTTCTTTTTGTAAATTCTTTAGTGTATATAGTCAGGTTTCATAGTTACTTCTTCAGAAAATATGTTACCATTAGTTGAAGGGTTACATTTTTATTTTTATTTTTTGGAAATTTACTTTATAAAGGAGATAACGAAGTAGTATTGACCATGGTTTATTTCCATTCTCTGTTGAAAATAGTAGTCATTATACATGCGTGTAGTGGGTCTGTTGAAGGGGATGGCGATGTTCGATCGACACAAACGGATTTGCAATATAGTTACAGGGGTAGTTAGTCATTTGTTTGTTAGTTTTTGATTTACTATTATTATATTTTTGTATAAATTAATAAAATGTACTGACAATACCGCATTGTTAAAACATAAAAAAAAAATGATTTTGACCATTTTGACCATTTCGGATATCCGAAATGATCCATTTCGACTTCATGTATAATTTGAATACTTGATTTGAATTTAATCAAATCAAATCAAATCAAATATAAATTTGAATTTGTATTTGATTTGATTTTCAAATTGAATATTCAAATATCAAATTGAATTGCAAAATCCTAATAAATACATTAGTATTTTAATATATATTTTTTTTTAAAACAAGCTATTTTTAATTATATAAATAATATTTTATAATAAAATAAAATTTACATTATTTTTTTTTTTTTTAAATTAAATTAAAAATTAACTATTATTCTTATAAAATTTATTAAATTACAAAAATTAAAATTATTAATAATTTTTTTTTAAAAAATTAAAAGTTAATTTTAAGATTTAAGTATTTTTAATTGATAAATTATAAGTTTATATTTTATTAATTAAAAATTATGTAATAATTAAAATTTAATACTTTTTAAATTAAATAATTTTTAAAAGAATTTATATATACATTTATGCTATTATTTTTTTTTTTATTTATTAAAAAAGGTAAATGTTTAATAAATAAATGCAAATTTTTTGATAATTTTTCAAATTAATAATTTAATGTTATTGAAATAAATTTTTTAATTATTAATATATATTATTTCTATTTTGAATCATTATGATTTGATATTTCCTGTAAAATATCTAAAAAAAAAAAAAAAATAATTATTAATAAAAATTTAATATATTTAATATGTAAAAATAAAAAGAGAGAAATTTATTAATAAAAAAAACTTACTATGCCAGTAATTACTTTGTAAATTATTTATTAACTGATCAGCAGTTTGATCATCCATTTCCGTATTAGCATCAATTGAATTCCAACTTTCTCTTAATAAATTTTCTTCTTCGATACTTATATTAAAGTAGATTAAAATCTATAATTAATGTAAAGCTTTTCGTCAAAAAATGAAATTTCAAACTACTTACATATCACTTGATATTCTTGAAGAGTATTCTCCGGAAACATATCCAAGTGAAGTTCTCAACGCAAAATATTCTGAAATATGATTATCAGAATTAATGGAATTGGGTGATCCAGGTGAATTGGAAGAACCGGGCGATCCGGCTATTTGAGATGATATTGGTGTACCAATGGAAGATATTGGACTTGAAGTTTCTCTCATGTTATATAATTGTGAATTAATATTTAAACTTGTGTCAATTCTTAGATTTTGTGCATCCGAATCATTAACCATAATACGTGGAACTAAATTAAAAATAAATAAATAAATTTAAATACGATATCAACTTTAATTTGAAAAAATAACATAATATCTTAGTTTACCATCAATGCTTCCAACCATCTCACTCATTCTTTCTCTCCTTAATCGTTCCTCTTTAATGGCTTTGAATTTTTTATGCCAATAAATTGTACGTAATAATGATTTTACACGATCCTTATTTACGTTATCAATAACTTTTTCTAACTTTTCTTTACGTTTTATATACTCATGAATCCTATATAGTAAGAATAATATGGTAAATAATAACTTAAAAGATTCGTATGTTCGAAATTATATCATATTTAACTTACTCTAAGCATTTATCATCATTCATTAACTTATAATGAGCAAGCATTATAAGCATGTTTGTGAATGAAATTCCCTTTTCATTCCCATTTGAATCTTTTTCAACTGATAATAATGCTTCCTAAATATAAATCATAAAAAAATCATTAATTACATTTTTAAAAATGAATTTTTTTTAAATTTTTTGCTTACTTGATATAATTGATTATAAGTTTTTCTTCGCTTATACACTTGATTCAGATTAATTTTTGATAAACTATTTTCCAACTTTTTGATATCAAGATTTTCAACTTCAAGATTATTTCTTTGCTTACTACTACCCCATAATTGCCCTAGTTCTAAATGTTTAATAATACGAGCGTTTTTTATAAGGTTTGGAATAAGAAATTCATCTTGATAAATTCGTACTTGAAATGATCCTTCAAGTTTCTATGCAAAAATAAAATAAAATAGTAATATTAAAACAATATAGCTTATAAACAAATTATATTAATATTTAATATTTACTGAAAAGAATTTTGAAATTTCATTGCTTTTTATATATCCGGTTCTATCAAAATCGACTGATCCCCAAGCTTCTTTAAATGTAAATAATTATATTTGTTAAGGAATAAATTTTAAACAAAACACAATAAAGCAAATAAATTGTATATATTGAGAAAAAGGATATTGTCTAATTTCATCGCGGTTAACTAATGAGAATTGTGCAGCAATTTGATAACAATATGAAAAATTATCTGTAACCACCACAATAAACATATTTGCGAAAATATACATTGATAATACATTCCAACTTATGAACAATATATATGCCCACATTTTACTTCCACAATCAGAATTATACAAGTTGTTACTTGCTACACATTCTGGCGGTTCAACTGTAAAATCATGCATAATCGCATTCCAGCCTTCTCTAAATTAATTACATTAGTAAAAAGAAAACCATTAAAGTATTAAAAGATGATGTAAAAAAGAGATATTCGTACCCAGTTGACATTCTAATCAATGTTATCATTGCGGTTGGGAATTGCCTAAAATTTACATGTTCACTACCATTTTTTCCATATTTTGTTAAACCAAATATTTCCATAAACATGATAGCATACACAACAAATATGATAGACCAAACTGCAAATAAATTGAAAATTGATGGTAAACTTCCACTAATAAAAAATTTAATAAAATACCACAATATATTTAGTATTTACGATAATTTAATCAATCAGTAACGTATATTTGGTTGATACTCACACCATATTTTTAAATAATTGATTCATTACATCACTTTTCTGAAATAGTTTTAAACAAATCAGCACTAAAAATATTTTTTGTAATTGAATCATTGCTTTATTTTCTTTCACTACCACCAAAATTGGGATTGTTGTTGCTGCAGCTCCAGTTACCACGAGAAAATCAAATAAATTCCATTTATTTTGAAACACTTTCCATCCTAAACCAATAGCCTTGATAGAAAATTCCATTATATATATAATAATAAGAATAACAAAAAGGATATCTATAAACATACTTATGCTGTTAATTAAATTATATAATAATAATGAAAAAAAATTGTATAAAAATTTAGCAAATACCTCTGATTTTATCCCAAGTTGGTGGAGCATTCTTTGCTTCAGTCATCAACAATAAGATATGCAGAATATAAATGACACTCATGGTTTTTGAAAGTATTCCTCGCTTTTCTGTAGCATAATCAAAACAAAGAGCTCTAAACTTATTACTGGGCCGTTTCTTTGGAACCTTTGAAGGAGTAATCTGTTTCAACAATTTCTTCAAATCAATCCATCGTTTCTGATCAGCGGTCAGATAAGCTGTACCGGATTTCGATTGATAATTAGAAATGATTACACTTATAAATAATGTCAAAATGAACACAGATCCCGCAAGATTAAAAATCATAAAAAACAGTGCATTCCACTTGGAATGATCTTGTTCCGAATTAAAATCTCGTCTCACAATATTCATAGATGTTACCATGACATCTATCCATCCTTCTCCTGAAATAATTTCAAATAATATAAGTAAAGCCGATTTAAAGTTATCAAAATTATATCCAAAAGGATTATCCCATACTCTTGGCATTAGCACAGGAAAGTTATAAATCTTATTCTCAAATTCATCTACACATTGACCTTTTACTATAATACCGTTGTCATTATCATTACAGGAAAAGAATAACCCAGCAAAAATATTAACCCCATAAATTGCAAAAGGTATAACAAAGCTTATAGACAGTAAAGATGCATCGATAATACGTGGAGCTCCCGCAATTAAAATAGAATAAAATGTATCTTTCACTGAACTAGAAAGATTAATCAATCGAAGTGCACGCAAAGCTTTAAATGCACGAACAGTTCTTGCAACACCTCCAGTACTTGTTGCCGCAATTGATATGTTAATGTATAATGTAATTAGCACAAAAAAATCTAATTGATTCCAAACATTAAGTAGATATGCATTTGGTGTTAAAAGAAATCCATCGGCAATTATTTTAATAAAGAATTCTAAAGTAAAGATACCGGTAAATACAACATCAGTAATCCAAAACCATGTATATCTTTTGTCCCCATTTTGGTTAAAATATTCCTTTTGATATGACGGATTTGCATATGCGGCAAGAATAACACTTGCAATAATACATAGATAGATAAATACACTGAATACAAAACTCCATGTTTGTGAGGGTGGTGTACCATAAACACGATCATCATGACTAGATTGAACAAGAAGTTGACAAAATCTTCGAAATCGATTACGAGGTGATAAAAACCAAAGTGATGCATCATAATTTGGATGAGCAGCCAAGAAATCAGCTTTAATAGCTTGACGTTCTTGAAAATCATCCAAAAATGCTTCCGTAGGTTTGTCAATAATAGGTTCACCAATGTCATTCGTTCCATGAATATCATCGAAATTTGAACCCCTTCTACTTCCAAGTAAAGATGTTTTATTAATCTCATCATTATAACCAAAATATCTTTTTAGACGAATTACAAAATTGGTTGAAGTTTTCTTATATTCATTCTCAATGAAATTCTTTTTTTCGGTAATATTATCACTATCTGTCAAGAAATCCCTTACTCGACTTTTTTGCGTATGCAAGATCAAATTAGATGGGATACTTTCAACAGCTAAAGCTTTTGGCTTAGCCTGGAAATATTTGTAAAAATTCCATCTATCAATAACATCATCTTTCTTTTCAGTTGAATCAACATTACGTTTAAATGTTTGTAGCTGTATTTTATGTTTTTGTTCTTCGGCAATCTCAAAATTCTCCTGCAAGACGGCGATGAACATAGTCAACAGAATAACTATGATATTTTTAAATAAAATTAAAATCGATATAAAATATACATATATAAATTAGGATTAGAATTAAGATAAAGACTTACAGTTCGATAAGCTTACATATATAATTAGGAATATAACAGCTATTATGGCAGTAGCATTACTTCCTTTTTCGGATTCAAACTGCATTGTATCATATAATACATTTGTCCAATCTTCGCCTGAAAATAACTGATACAAAAATGCAATAATAAAAAAATAGATACAAAAATAAGCAAAAAAAAAAAAAATTTCATGATAAATTTAGTATACTTGATTTAGAGCCAAAAAACTATTAAAAATATCACTAAATCTCATTGGTTTTTCGTTTGGAATAGACCCTCTTAACAATTGCACACCCTATAAATATTAAACTTTTGTTAAGCCAAAGAATTTATCAAATTAATATTTGTTTGGATTTGATACTTACAATTATGGCTGAAAGGAAATTAACGATGAAAATAAACAACACTAGATTTGCAAATCCTGCTACGCTACCTAAAACTCTGACCTGAAATAATTTTATAATTATTGGTAGAGAAATAAATATATGTTTTTAAAGTAATAAATAAATAAATAAATTTGGTAAATTTACCAATAAATTTCTTAATCTAGGAATCGCAATAATAACCCTGTAAACTCTTAGAATTTGAAATAGAGTTAAATAAGGATAAGCTTCAGTCTCTTTAATAAAAGGTAATTGTATCATACAGGTTACAATGGATAATGTAAAATCAACAATATTTTTTGTAGATTGGAAAAATAAGTGATATTTTGGCAAATATGAAAAAAGTCTCAAAACGATTTCAATTGCAAATACTATTGTAAAAATTAATTCGGCTCGATCTAAAAGATGAAGAAATTAAATATAATATATTTAAAGTAAAAAATGTAACGATATAATAATACCAATATAAAAATAAATTACCCAAAATAATTTCTTTTTGATGAGACATAATAGAAGTTCGAAATGCCATTATAAATAAATCAGCAAATATTAAAAAGGTCCAAAAATATTTAACATATTTGGTCTCGTCCATTCTACGAGTTAGCCAGGTTGTTGTAGTCTGTCTTATGTCTTGTAATGTCCAACCCTCCATATCATCAGATAAAACCGGTGTAGATCTTTAAATAAAAATAAAGTAATAAATTTTTAAAAAATCAAAATATCATTTACAAAGAATAAATAAATCTATAAATCTATTTATTACTTGGACAGCGTGAAAGCAGAATGTGATGAATCTTCTCGAATTTTTGCAAACATTTTCGTAATCACAGCCACAAATAAATTAATTAACCAAAAATTTAAAATGATTACAGTCATGATAAAAAATACGCTCACGAAGTCAAACTCTGAATCCATCACATTATACATAAGTTCTGTCCAATTTTGAACTAAGGAAGGAATAATAATTTTTTTTTTTGGTTAGAAAATCGTACTCATTTTAGATGATAAACATATTTAAGAAAAAATACTTACTTGTTGAAATAACAAAAACTAAGATCATGGAAAAAAATACATTATCAAAAGATGCCAATCCGCCATAAGGATTTCCGACTTCCATACAAATTTGACCAATAGGACAAATAAATCCTTTTCCGCCAGGATCATGTGAACTAGCTACTCTTTTAACTCCATCTTTGTCCATCCAGCCTCCGCAATACTGATCATGTTCAAAATTATTTGATGGATTATTTATATCTATCCACACACATCTCCTGGAAAGAGATCCTTTAAATGATTGTACTCCAATTATACTTAATAGTATAGAGAAAAATCCAATAAATGATGTCACATTAACCAACAACGGAACACTCTTTTTCAATGATTGCAGTATAGTAGCACTACCACTTGTAATAGCCAATAATCTCAAACTTCTTAAGGTTGAAATTGCTTTAAATAAGAAGAAATGTTTAACTCCCATTAAAGTAATCAGCAAATCAATCCAATAAGACATTACTGCAAATAAATCAATTCTGTTAAAAGTATGCCTGAGGAAGGCAGTATTCATTGCAGACTTGTGCGCTATTACTCTAGAAACATATTGATTTGAGGATTGTGAAAATTGTAAATCCATTGACGTTTCTCTCACATCAAACTTTGAAGCATTTGGTGATGTAAGCGGAGAAAATTTTGCTTTATTAAATGGTGTCGGCTCTTGATTTATTAGCAATCCTGATACTATAATACGTGCCACAATTTCCAACCTAGATAATAAATATCAAAATTGATACAAGTGAATAATATAAAAAAAACCCAAGATATTACCAATTATTCTTACGTGTATATTGTATAAATTACTAATAGAGCATAGTCAATTCCTGATGATCCCCATTTGGTTCTACGCGGCCTACTTTCTGTAACAGGGTCCCATGCATCGATAATTAATAGCAAAATATTTGCTATTATGAGACCTAAAATTATTGATTCCGCCCATCTAATAAGATATCAAAGGGGAAGAAGAAAAGTAAAAAACCTAACATTACGCAATGTATTTATTAGAATATAAGATTACCTTACCGATGATTTAAAATTTCATATAAAGTGAGTCTGATTGGATTTGACGGTCCGAACATGAATAAAGAATTCCCTTCCAATGGAGATTGTGACTGTAATGTCTGAGCCAACCGAAGGTTACTATCATTAGATTGTCCTAATGAAGAATTCCTTGATTTATCTTGAGAAGGATTATAATTATCATCGGGAAAAAGATTATTTTTCCAACTTTTACGAATTGTAGATCTGGGTTGAACAATAGGGTCCACTTCTTCTTTTTCAAGTTGATCTTGTGAAGCATTAGACATATTTACAACGCGAGTGGAAGCTCTTGCAAGTATATGACTCATTCTACTAAGACTTTTGGTATGTCTTAATTTGACTCGATTATTAGAATTCTTTCCGTACGATTCTTGATTTTCATTCGAAGATGATGACGCAATTGGCAAAGAAGTAGAAGAAGCAGCATTATCTAATAGTTGATCCACACGATTTTTTGTTAGTTTTGCCGTATCACTATCGTCGATATGATCAAATTCATCATCATCTTCTTCATGATATCTTAAGTCTAACTCACTAGTAAAACTTTCACGTCTTGGTACATCAGACATCTCAACCACATCATCATTGGGTAACATGTTGTTTCTTCTCCTATTCAAAAATGATGGCATCCGAATTGGTTGTGAAGTTATTGGATATTCATGAGCAAGTAAATCAACATCACGAAACAATTGATTTGATGGATCTATAAATGTTCTTGAAGTTACCAATGAAGGTCTTGTAGTAGGTGAGTTATAATTATGACCTAATGTACGACTTCGATTTAAATTAGTTTCTCGTCCGTTATTATTATTATATCGAATTAAATCATGTGAAGAAGATATTGACCTGGATCTTCTACGAATTCCAGGGACTGTTGTTGGTAAAGAAATTGGTGAAATTGTGTTTGAACGTCCACGAGAATTATTATTATTTGTATGAGGTAATGAGGATTGTGTGTTACTTGGTTCGTCAATTGAGGATAGAGAAACTAATGGGACATCAGTTTGGATGTCATTGCCTTCCATACGAAGAAATTGACAAAAATAAGCTTTATTTTTTTTTTTGAAAATAAATTTATTTGGTAATAATTAGAGAGTGTAAATGTGTCTGTTCAAAAAATCATCACTTAATTGTGCACGAATTTCAGGTTTAAACACTTCATTACTATTTATAGCAAAAAGCAATTTCCCATCCTAAAACGTGATCAAGTGAGCAAAATGCATATGATTGGTAATATCATTTAACCAATCAAATCTTATTATAAATAAGGTTGATTAAAAAAATTTCGAAATCCTCCTTTCTAAACATCCCTTTTAAAAATGGTAAAGTTAAATTATTTTCATTCCTTTCATCCATTATAATATTGGTAATGAAATTAAAGCAATGTTATCATTGACTTTTTAATGGATTAATAAAAGCATCAAAAAAATATGATCAAAGTTTTGTTACGATTAGCAAATAGTTGAATATAATCTTTATAGTTTCCTATCGACAACTAATTCATATTCATCGATACTATAGACAAAGGGTACCTCAAGTTTCGGTAAACGTCACACAAAAACCCACACTTTATGCCGCCGTTGTGGAAGGCGTGCTTTTCATAATCAAAAGAAAACGTGTGCTCAGTGTGGATATCCCTCCGCAAAGACGAGAAGCTGTTAGTATATTTTTTTTTAAAAAAAAATTATTTTTGTATTTTGCATCATAATTTAGATCAAATTCAAATAATCTTAAAAATTTTTTTTTAAAAAAAAAAACCAACAAAAACCAAAATGGCTCTTAGATAACTGGAGTGAAAAAGGCAAACGTAGAAAGACAACAGGTACCGGCAGAATGCGGTATTTAAAACATGTTTCGCGACGCTTTAAGAATGGTTTTCGTGAAAGTAAGTGGTTTTTCTCAAATGTAAATTGTTTAATATTTACCAAAATTTACAATAAAATTTTTCTATAAATTTTATAATTTAGACACTCAAGCTAAGAAAGCTATAAAATAAATTCTGTTATTTAACGAGATCGAAACTTATAATGTAATTGGGAATTCTAGTGATTATTACAATTAAAGTTATGATTAACTAAAATACGAACATTTGAATATTTATAATTTTTAAAGTTTATCAATTGCTCTTAAATATTTACATTATAAAGGAAGTTTATTTACCTTTCATTAAACATCACAATTGTTCTACAAAACTGGCAAGGATATAAATGGAGAATTTTGAAGATCCTTGCAAAATTCAAATATTAATGGAAAGGAATAAGATTTTTTTTTAGTTGATTGATCAATGAATTGCGCAGGATTTAAGAATGAATGCACACTCTAAGTATTGAATTCTCTTTATATAATCGTAAAGGAGGAATCATTAATGATGTCAGGTGATTCGTAACTAAGTATGCCAGAGAATTCTAGTATTTTTCCATATATGGTAATTTTAACGCAACTTAGAAGTTTTATTAAGATCTGCAGTTGTACCAATTAAATTAATACTTTACTTTTTATCCCATATAATATTTATTATAAAGTCATGTTCGAACAATTCAAGAAAATATCCTCAGCTTTAAACTTTAAGGATCTTATTGATACAACCGGGTAGGTGCTTATTTTCAAATAATAATGTTTTGGACGAAACTGTTTTATCAGAGAAACTTCTCATCCTTAAAACCTATACATTTTACCGAGACTTCCGAATTTCGGTTTCGCCCAAAACATTTATTCTTTTTATTTCTTAAATTCGCAGCCTTAATGAAGTAGAATTCAAAAATTTTACCAGAGGAGGGTATATCTTAAAAAAAAATTATTGATCCTCGCACTCTATGCATAAGATTGAATTTAATTATAGGGCCTTATTAAATTTTAATTAAAAGACTTCAGGTTGTTCGTAGCGAATGGGAAAATATACGTACAAAATCAGCCGAGATTCTTTCTCCAGCATTGAGTCCGCGAATAGGCGCTTTATCACCAAGGCTACCTTCGATCGGAAGTACAAGGTTTTACGATTTAAATTTTTACTTGGTTACTTCAAATTTCGATTCTTTTTTTCCACCCACCGGTATTTATTGCTTGATATCATTTTATAGCAAGTCACGTGCCATATCAAGACTAGATATACCGGCAACTATTGAACTTGCATCAAGGTAATTTTATATTATGAATTCCTGCATTATGTATACAAGTTTAATGATTTTATTCAATGATTTAGATACGAGAATGAGTTGAATGTAATAAAAACTGTAAATGAAAATAATTTTCGTAATTCTGTTGTAAGTCAAGTTATTTAACTTATTGCTCATTATTTTTATGTTTTGTATTAATTATCTTTTGAATGATTTTGCTTTAGTTAATTGATGAACTTGTGCAGCACATGTTGAACAAATGTGAGAATCATTATCAAACATGCGAGCTAGTCAAATCAGAAACGAGCCAATTACCTAAGGTAAAAGAGATGATTGATGAAATGACCTATTCTGCAAGTAAGATACTATCTTTCACTCACTCTTTTTAAATGAGAAAGTCTTAATGACCAATTTTTTTTATTAATTTAAAAAAAAAAGTTTCATTAAAAGGAAAACTGACAGAATTGGAGAAAATGATAGATAATTATGCAAAAAGTAACGAAGAGAAAGTTTTTGAAGATTGGAAAAAATCTGAACTTCTTGCACTTAATAAACACTTTGAAGAAAAAAAGTAATTAGTCATGTAAATTTAATATAAGAAAATTTTTTTAAATATTTTATTCATCAAAAAATTCTTATTTAGTGCAGAATTAGAAGAAAAGAATATTATGTATCAACAACATTATGAGGAATTTAAAAATAATCATAAAATTGAAAAAGTACAATCATATCAGGCTGATTTTGAGATACAAATGGAAAATTATAGGAAGCGGGTAATAACTACTACTGTTTTATATAATGGTATGTTTTGTTTCACAATTTACTTTAGTAAGTTTTTCAAAAATTTATTAATTAATATATTCTTTTTTTTTGTTATTCCTTAGAACATTCGACAAATATAACAGATGAAGATTTGATAGCCAGTTTAGAACAAGTTGAATTGGAAACTGAAGATGATCGAGAGGCGTTAGAAAACTTTCTTGGATCTAACAGTGACACTGAAGAAAATATTGAACAATAACAAATAAAAGATAAACCACATTAAGTATAAATCGGAATGATGATCCATTTCTTAGAACTTTGCTTCAGGAACCAAACTTTTTACCTGACGAGTAAAACCTTAATCCAATTTGATTTATTATTAATTTATATGAATCAACTTTAATTTACATCACAAGGAAATTCTTCCTTTATTATCACATGCTTTGTGAAATGTAGAAATTTTCAAGGTACGGGTTAATTTTATATTTCTTTTTCTTATATTTATAAAATCAAAAGGATTTTATATTTTTGGTTTTTGACTGATGTCCGCGTGACGGAGTAACGGATGTCTGAATTTTTACTTCAGGATGAAATTTTTTTTTTTGATAGTTTGTGAAACAGCATGTTAAAATTCGGTAATTTTTCCTTTATTCAATCAAATTATTACCAACGGATTTATTATGTTATAGTATAGCAGCTATCTATTTTTTTTTTAAAAAAAAAGATAAAAAATAAATATTTTCAAGAATCATAGTTTTATCAATGTGGTTTCAGCAAAATATTTGGGAACACTGGAATTAGAAGTGGTGGATTTGATTTATACCTAATAATAATAAATATTTATCTGGAAAATGTAATTACAGTATAAATAATTGATCAAAAACCATATTAGGATTTTTGATCGTCATCTAACTAATTTGTGATTTGACATAGTAAAATCATATGATGCATCAATGTGGTGTAACGTTTGATTTTGATCGATTATAAAATTCCAAAACCAAAAAAAAACAGTCTTTTATATTTTCACCTTGGATAAGTTTAGATTCGTATAAAAGATCAAGTATAAACTTAAGCAAGAATTTATAAAATCCATTAAATATGGAACAAATAAAACTAACAACTATTTCAGCAAGACATTCAGAAGAAGAAGATTCGGATGAGGAGTCCGCATCGCTTCCACCTTCCTTGTCAACACTAACCGTAAGTGAGAATTCCGAGACGATAGACGACAAAGAATGGCTTCTTAAAAATAAGCATATTTCTGCTAAAGGTTTTTCTCGAAGAAGTGGAGAACATGCAGAGGAGGATTTATGTCAAGCCTCTGGAAGTCGAAGAGGGAATTTAAAATATGATAATTCGGAAAATATAACAAAAATGTGGGCGATGGCTTGTGCCTGTACGTTTGGTGTCGGAAGTCACTTTGCTTCACATATTATTGGACCTATGAAGGGGATATTAATGGAGGTATTGTATCTACTGTACGTACAAACCTAATTTTTAAATTTTTATCTAGACACAAAATCTAATAATGGTTATTTTACTGGCTCGTTATTTATTGAAAAAGCAACTTGATCTCACGAACACTCAATTTTCACTATTGATCGCATCAATTACTCTATGTAATACGGTAATACCAATTGTTTCAGGTCTGCTAGTAGCAAAATTTGGAACTACTCGTAGTTCTTTGGTTATAACATCAATAATATTATTGGGTATGATGATTTTCACTGCCGCAAGTTGGGATGGTAAAGTTGGATTTATGATTGTTGGATTTATCGTTTTCGGGTAAGAAATGGTTCTATTATGCCTATATTAAAAGAGTTTCCTCAAAATTAAATATATTATTATATCTAGCATGGGTTTGGCACCTTTAACAATCGTCCAAGAAACAATTATTGTCCAATTCTTTCATGGAAATGGATTGGGATTTGCCTTAGCAGTCGGATTAACATTAGGAAGATTAGTAAGTCTTGCAATTATTTGATGCCCCGTGAGTACAGGCTTAGGGAATAATTAATTCATCACACCTTACATCCCATTTTTAATATTATTAATTTATCTATATCAAAAGTAAGGGTAATATATTTGCATACTGTATTTTTATACCATTCATTTGTTTATAGGCCTCATTTGTTGCTACCGTGCTAGCTGTTCCATTATCCTTAATGGAGCCGTTTACATATCGTACACCTTTCATAGTGGCTACTATAACATGTGCAATGTCATGGATTATGAATATTGTATACGTGTTTTTATTAAATCACGCTGACAATAAGAAAAATCATAGGAAGGAAGGCATTGCAATGCATTCGGTGGTGGAAAAAAAGACTGTTCATTGGAATGCTATATTTGATTTGTCGGATATTTTTTGGTTTTTTTTGATTGTGGGAATTCTATTTGGAGCTGCAATGCCTCCTTTCCTTCATCTATCAAGGTTAGTTTTTATTAATATTATTTATTTATTTATTTATATCTTTAAAAAATAACCCCCTCTAATATAAATAAATATATATTATATTTTTTTGAGTGCAGTAACATCATTAAACATCGATTTGACACAACGGATATGCTTGCCGCGTGGGATTCTTCTATAATATTATTACTACCCGTAATATTATATCCCTTTTTGGGATTGTTCTTGGATAAATATGGTTTTAGGTTGTGGATATGTAAGATCGTGATTGTTAATATTATTTATATTTTATATTTTTTTCTATTCATTAATTTTTTTTTTATGATCTTATAGTAATATTTGGATCGGCAGGCATATCCATCACCTATTTATTATTACTTTTACCGCCACATATGATACATCCATTTCCACCTTTATTCCTTTTCGCTGTGGCTTTCACAGCAGTTCCACTTACTATGGTTACCCTCATTCCATTGCTCACAAAACATGTTTCCACTGGTCTCGGGCTTCTTAAAAGTGTGGATAATATTGGTGCGACTCTTTGTCAAACTTTTGCTGGATTATTGTTAGATGAGCATGTAAGACGTAAAAAATACATAATTGATGATAAAGGTATAGAGTACGGTCATGAGAATGATGATCTGGTGGCTTTAAGGATGTTTGCCATATTAGGTAGTATTTTGTTTTTGGTCTCTTTAATATTTTGGTGGATGGATAAAACGTATAAAAGAGGAATTTTAAATACTAAATATGAAGGTGATTATAATCATGATCATGATAATACGAATTCTAATAATTATGGACAACTAAGAAATGAAGAAGATGATGAGGTTATTGGCATGGAAATGATTTGTATGGAAGATGAAACACCCTTTGTTAAAGTTGAATATAACGAGAAAAGGAAAAGAACTATTGTTTATATGTGTATTTTATGTCTGATATTGATCATATGTTGGACTGTTTTTGGAGTCGTCGCATTCGAAAAAGCTGGAAAAAGTGCATTATCGGAATAATAATACTAGACATTTTAATTTTTTTTTTTTTTTTTTTTTTTGTTTTAATTTATATTTTTGAATTCTTAAGATTCAGATAATTTATGTATTATAAAAAACAAAAAAAAAATTTTTTTATTTATTAGACTTATTAGTAATTACATTCTTATAATTATACGAAATACACATAATTATTATACTTATTCTAGGAAGATTTGTGAAAAGGTTTCATGATTCCAATGGGTTAGCTAATTCCATTTCAATCTGATTCGACAGTTGATTCGATTTGGTTTTAGGAATTGAAGTAACTGGCTGATATCGCAGCAGTGGGATCTACATTAACCTTAGTCAATGACAACTTATGAAGGGGAGAAATAAATGTTTAATTATATCCTTTTATATAATTTTTAATACTCGAGAAATTTTGCAGTGTTATAGTAAAAAATAAATAATTTCGATCGAACGGTTTCTTGAATGACATCGATATTTTTCCTGAAAAATTAATTCCAATAAGGAATCCATAATTACAGTTCTCTATATCATATAATCATATTCCGAAGTTAATTAGTCCGGAGTGTAACGAAGGACTATATAATTCTATGACCGATGTCCCGTTGTCCGTCCGCTCAAAAATTGAGTCGATACATGATTGGTCTTTTTCGTTACACATATGCTCCGGACTTAACAACGGTTTTCGAAACCGTTCCCTAGTAATATCCAATAGTTCCGGAGGCAATCATTTATATCGACAATTGTGAATTTCATGTGACAGGTTACGCCGATTAAACTTTCAACGGTACTTGATGAATTTTGCTGATCTTATTTACGTGTTTTTTTTTTTTTTTTTTTTTTTTTTTTTTTTTTTTTTTTAAAAAAAAAGATGTGGTACTGTCAGTACTTTATTGATAAAATTGTATAAAAATAACTAATTTAAAATAAAAAAGTAAATACAAATAATAAAGATTAACTATTCCCTGTATTTCTATTTCAAATCCATTTGGATTGACTAATCACCAAAATTATCCTTCAAAAAGAAAAAACTAATGAAGAATATCTAATAATGAAAAATTTAAATGAAAACCTATCAGCATCACTCTAAAAAATATATCCAGTAGAGATATTAACAAATATTGAAATTACGAGTCTAATCGCTTATCTATAATAAGTAATTCTTGATAAATAATTGTAATAATAAATTTTATAAATAACTTATAAAAGAAATATGAACATTGGAATTGACAATTAACATAGGATTACCAAGGTAGGACTCAGTCCTTAGGATCAGGTCCTAAGTTTCAAAAATTAAGATTCTGGGTTCCCGCATAAGTTTAATATATATTTTTAATAAATATTCAATTATCAAATTATCATTAAAAAGTAAAATATAACACCAGTAAAATAAAAATCTTCTCTAAAACTGGCAAATTTATTGGAACTTTTAGGATCGTTTAGGACTGTTTCACATTCCTAATATCTAGGAATTACCAAATTTGAGAGCTAAGATAATCAATCCACTTTATCCAATTTAAAGATGGCTCCACAACTTATAAGTTGCGGATTAAGTTTCGGATTTTAGGTTGCAACTATTATGAATTTTAAAAAAAAAATTCTGCAATATCCACAAATTCACAATATCTGCAAATTTACAATTAATCCGCAAGTCTACAATTAATTTATTAATATAAAATTAATTTGCTATACATGTCACAATAATTATTAAATACATAAATATATATAATTTATAATTTTGACAAAGATATTAATCAAATTTTATTAGATTAAATAAAAATAAAAAAAAATATTTATAAATATAAAGGTTCAGCCTACATAAAAAAGAATCATTAATAAATGTTTCTTGTAATTAGCAAAGAAATCATTACTTTATTTAATTATCTTCCAAGGAACCATTTCAAAAGTTCAATCTACAAAATAAAAAAAAACATTAATAAAAATAATCCTTTCAATTAGCAATGAATCCATTTTAATTCAGATATATGATTAAGATTTTATTTGGATAACAATGACATATTAAATTAATAATATAATTATTAAATCATTTCAGATTGAATAATCTTAAATTCAAAAAAACGTAAGTTAATGTTAGTTTATTTTTTGAAAAAAAATTTTAATTAGTAAGAATTTTCTTTTTTATTTTTATTAAAAAAAATCTCACACCTTCATAGGAATTTACCTTCAATTTCAAAGCTTGAGGAACTCCAGAATCCTAATAGCGAAGCTTCTGGAAATCTTGGAATTCTACCTACAAAATAAACAAAGGTAAGTATATTTGTTTTTATTTTAATTTAAAAGAAAAATAATTAAAATTAAAATAAAAAAAACTTACCTCTTTTTGTAGATGATGAAGCCTTCTGGAATTCTGATATTAAAGTCTCTGGAATTCTAGAATTGAAAGAAGGTAAGTTTTTATTTTTCTTTTAATTTAAAAAAATAATTAAATTTAAAATTTTGTTTACCTCTGATTTCAAGGCTTGAAGAACTCCGGGATCTTACAAAAAGGTAAGTGTTAGTATTTTTTTTGTTTTTTTTTTTAAAAAAAATTTCTCACACCCTCCCCTTTCTCTATAGAAACTTGCCTCCAGTTCCAAAGTTTGAAGAACTCTGGGATTCCTACAAAAAGATAAGTATTAGTTTATTTTATATGTTTCATTTTTTAAAAACTATTTTAACGCACCATAGGAAATTACCTCAAATTCTAATGCTTGAAGAATCTGGGATCCTAAAAAAGGTAAGTATTAGTTAGTTTCTTTTTATTTTTTATTATTTTTTTTTTTAAAAAAGTTTCTCATACCCTCCCCTTCTCCATAAAATGTACTTCTGATTCCAAGGCTTGAATAACTCTGAAACCTACAGAAAAGTAAGTTCTTTTTCTTTTTTTCTTTTTTTTAAAAAAAAAAATCACATTAATAATTAAGAAATATGTTGTACAATAATAATCTATATGAAATTTTATGATCAGTAACATATAAAAAACAATGTGGGAATTTTTTTTTTTAATTATAACTTACCTTTTTTATAGAAGCTAAACTTAATTACATTTAAAAAAAAAGAAAAAGTGTGGAATTTTCTATCATTATTATCATTTTATCATTATATCATCTATCAAAATTATCATCATAGATTATTTTCATTATTTTATTCACAAAATAAACAATTATTTATATTAATATAAAAATGTCTTTTTTTTATTGAAATTTTTAAATAATGATAAAATGGAAACTATCACAAAATTAATGCTTTTTTATCTAAAACAAGTGCCTGATAAACTTATTAAAAGAATTGAAAATCAAACTCCAGATCCTTGTCCTATATGCAACAAAGAAATTTTTTCAAATAATATACTTATGTCATGTTCAATTTTAATCTGCGGTCATGTGTTTCACTGGGATTGTCTTGCTATATGCGCAACTGCTAATTGTCCTATTTGTGATAAAGTTCTTGAACAGAATATAATTAAACAAAATGAAAGAATTAGATATTC
>CAMKVN010000709.1:0-24823 GCA_946474995.1 Funneliformis geosporum
TTCTTTTCATAGCAACCAATGGAAAACAGCAGAATTCTATACAAAGAATTCAATAGATAAACTAGGAAACGGTTTCGAAAACCGTTGTTAAGGTCGGAGCACAAGTGTAACGAAAGAGATCAATCATGTATCGACTCAATTTTTGACGGCTGACAACGGGACATCCTTTGCCTTCGTGCATAGAAATATGTAGTCCTTCGCTTTCGCTCCGGACTAATAAATATATAGATCGTACAAAATTATTGAATCTTTTGATGATAAAATCAGATTCAACTATAGGATCTAGAGCTGAAAATACGAAAATTGGTTTATTAAAAAAGATTACATCGTCCCTTGATCGGATCACATTTATTGTAGTCTCTCGTGCAACTCAATAGCCTCATATTAGATGTTGTATCAGCTTTTGAAAAGTCATTTAAAAATCTTTGTATAATCTAATTCTGCATCAAAATCTATAAAACTGGAAATCTAGAAACTTTAAATTTGCATCTGAATTTGGATTTGTGTTAGATTGACAAAACTTCACAAAGCGCTTGGGTATTGTGTTTAACGTACGTCATTTGAGAGAGGCATAGATGATTAGCTCGTGTCGCGTCGAGTTGTATCGATGGAAAACATGGTTGGTTCTCATATTTTATTTTATTACAATTATTATTTTGCAAGTTGTATTTTAATAAATTTGATCAATTGTAAATACATGATCTAGTGTCACTTATTGTTAAGGATACTTCTATCATGGTTTCTGAACTTCGCGAATCATTATCAAAATGGCTTTGCATAAGGATGTTTAAAGAAGTGTATCAAATTGTTGTGACAGAACCTTCAAACGTTTTTCTCTTGTCGAACTCTTTCAACTCTGACAATTCTTTGTAATTACTTCTGAAAAAGATATAATATTAAATTATAGAAATTACATTTAAGAGGGTCAAATGCGGGAGATTTAGAAGATACTTCAATTCTTCTGCCTCGATAACTTCTTTAATAATACTTCTATCTATTCCTTTAAATCGTGGGTCTTGCCGTGGATAATCATTCAATACATCTGTCGAGAAGTGATTTCTCCTTTTAATAAATCCTTTGCCTTTGTAGGTGCATTATCTGAACGATGTATTAAATTAATCAAGTTTCACGGAATTCATCAACAAGATGATCGTGATGAAAGAAAAGCTAAGGTTTGGAAAATGCTTTCCAATTTATAGTACGAGTTCGAGGTCTTGGAGGATTCTTCAATGCTTAGCATGGGAAATGGATTGTTGAAAATATTAACTGGCTGATTTATAATTGATTAATAGATTCAATTGATTTATTATAATTATCCTGAAGATAATATTATGTAGATCCGCTTATCCAACGGATCGATTGGTTGCTGTACTACATGTAATTAATTTCTTCTTTTTTCTTATAACTGTGTTTAGTACCTTTCAATATCTTGTCAATTATTAGCTGAATAGGCAGCTCTTCTTTTTTCTTGCAATTATCTTTAGACACAGTAGAATTAGTATCTGTCAAAGGTTCAAGTGGAACTTGTTTTTTCCTGCCACGTTTTGTTACTGTACTAGTATTAATATCTTTTTTTCGTTCATATAGTACATATATCTAAGAAAATCTAAATGCTCCAGACATGACAAGATCATTGGATATCTCGGTGTATAACAAATCTTGCATCAAGCAATAATGCTCTTGCAATTGAATTGAGCTGTCTATTGTTTTCAAAGCCATCCTTTGGTGTATATTCTTCCAATAAGGTTGGGATCAACTTTCATCAATAGGGACGTATGTCAAATCTTTAATAAAAAAAAGAAAGTAAGTTTTCCAGGTACCTGGTACAAAGACTATTAATGCATTATGAGAGTCAAGATCAAGAACTTTTCGAACAAAAAATCAAATACAATGTAATACAACCCGACAATAAAGTTCGCTTGGACCAAAAAAATTGGAAATCTCTGGGCAAGCGATTTGCCCTTTAGCGTATTAGTTTGATTTTACAACAAGGAGCTGGTCAATTTTCCGAAGCATTGCCTGTTAAGAGGAACGACATGGAATTATTCCATTTACTTTCAGCAGGAATTTTTGCAATTTTTGCAATCAATTATGCTCCCAAGAGTTGAAAAATAATTACGATCGCATAAAAAATGTGATCATAAGGGATAAATACGTGCCCCATCAAGAAATTTACAATGTTAAATGGAATTTGCTTATGATCAATTTAGCGTGATATTTAGTTTGTAATTCTATCTGATGGACTTATTAATTTTCTAATGGTGTTTAGTTTCTTATCATCTTGTTTTTACCCCAGTATGTCTCAGTACTGAATCTGATTCCTTGTAATAGCCTCTGTCCATCAGCCGCGTGGGTAGCTTCGTTGGTATAGACCGACGAAACCCAAATTCCAGTTCCGAGAAGTACACCTCCACGTAATTCAAATTAATTGTTACAGCAGTGGCATTTCCAGAGATTGACTACTTGGATGGCTTAAAATGAAGACGCAATATTCATCCATTACCTGGTAGAATTTTTTTTTTATTTGTCTTGATATTTATTGATTTACTTCTAATTAATAATGATTGTGTCAACTATCATCTATTAATCATAGAATTACGATACAATCATTTCGAAATGCTTTCTGACATTTAAAAACCTTGACCGTAGCCGTTTTCACCAAAATCATAAATGTATATGGAACAACAGAAACAGGAGATCTATTTCTTATTTTGTTTCTTCACTTTTTTCTGCCTTGCATTCTTACCCAAGTTATAGTTACTGAAAAAAAAGTAGACAGAATGTTTAATTGCTCGTTGTCAACAGAAGAGAGCATTCACTTAGCAAATTACCCCTTTTGCTCCTAATAGCGAAAAGAAAAAGCGAACTGATGGATGTAAGTGAAAGATATTTATTTGATTTGGTAAAGTTATTGTCGCTGATGGATTGGTTGAGATTTAAGAATAAAGAGGTAAAATTTCATGAGAAAGGATGTGAACAAATATAGATAGATTTAGGCGTTTTGGGTAAATGTTATAAAGACTATTTGATCCATGACACAAATGGCAAAGGTAATACAATTTAATTATAAGAATTCGCGTGGTTTATTTCTTAAAAATTCATACTTTTTTATTTAAGTTTTTATTTTATTTTATTAAAGAAAAGGCCTAGTTATAAGACAATAGCTACGTCTATTACTAATGAACATCGTTAGGCATCTCGTATATATAGTATTATAAAAGAATGTGAACACCATTTTTGACAAACTTTTCAGACCACACAAAAACCAGTCCGTCCCTTCACCCGGTAACATCAGAGCATGCTGATTGATTGGTATAATCTTCACGGTTCAAAAATCCATTTTGCTGATAATTCATGTAATTCTAAAAGTCTTTATTGTTGTTTATCGCTTTGTTTTGAATGAGGGAATCTGAATGACATCAAGCAGACCATACACCATTCTTGAATATTTTGCGATATGTCATTATCTGATATATCTGATAAATAGCTCAACCATTTCATTATTGCGGACGTGAATTCTTTATATCGTCTTTATAATTAAAGGAAAAAATCAGAACTAAGCTAGAATATAATCCAGGAGTAAGTCAAATTTTCTTGTAACTTCCATATTTTTTATAGAATTCTAAGACCTGTCCCAAGCATTTATATTAATTATCCAGCCCTACAATATCCCTATGTCCCAAAATGATCATAGCTATTTTCTTTTTGGTTGGCCAAAAATTTACATATCGGTTGATTATCTAAGTCATCGGTTAAGAAGTATAGGATAAGACCATTACTCTTTAAAATTGGAGAGTCAACCTTTTCGACATCACTTTCATATCCTCTGGTTCATTTCGATAGCTTCAACCTTTTCAACTTTTTTAGAACCATTATCTCTTGATTCATTTTTCGAAAAGTTCCATCTTTTCTACAATTCGATGGCTTTATCCTTTTCAGCTTTTTTTTTAGAACACTATCTCCTCCGGTTTTGAAAATCATAGAAGTCATAAAGTTGGAAAAAGATTTTAAAATATAGATAAGGTCTGAGAGTATAAATTTCATCAGATCAGATCATTAGAACCCTTGAATCGATCTTATATAAAATTACAACGCGTAATAACGCGTCATAACCAGCATTTTTTTGCGTAATATTTGAATAATAAACAATGATTTGTGAAATAAATTCTCCAAATTATGAAATTATGATAATATAATTGTACAACAGAAGATCTAACAACTTCAATATGTGTGAGAGTTTTTGAAAAAATGAGAGTCATAAAATAAAGTTATACAGAATATCCAAATCTAACCCAAGAAGATATTAGATTAGCATTTATAGAATGTTTGTTAAATTAAAATCAATATAGAAGGGAATCTCATTTACAAAAACAAAATATTGGATTTATTTTGTTTGTTAGTTAAAATCCTCTTATTGGTTAATCAAAAATAATGTAATATCCAATCAAAATTAATTAATCATAAAAAAATTATAAATTTATTTTAATATTAATAATTTTTAGTATTACAAAATTTGATGAAATAATACCTATTGGAAATTTCTTTTTAAATAATAGAAAGTAATAAAATAGTTTTGAATTATTAGCATCTTTTAATTTTATAATTTCTTTATCTTAATTATGTCAAATAGTTGTAATAAAAAATTGAAGATTGTTAATTAAAATATTTAATATAAGAAGCAGTTAATAGGAATAATTTAATAAAATTCTATTGGTATAATACATAAAGTTATTTGATTTTTAATACTTTAGCTATTATATATTAATAACTAAACTATAAGAGTTTTCAATAGAATATTAATTAAATAATATAATATTTAATATTTAATAAATAAAACTAATATATATAATTTATTTTAATATATAATAATATTTAAAATTAAAATGATTTTTTTGAAATAAAATTATAATATTGCAGATTAATAACTACAAAATCTAATAAAAAAGATTGATAAAGATAAAATAATATCAGTTATTCAAGCAATTATAACTAAGAAACAAAACCAATAAATATATTAAAAAAAATAAATAAACTAATTCTACTAATAAAAGTAAAGTATTTGGTTTCTCTTCAAAGATCGTTGAAACTAACAAACTGATTTCTTTTCCAAAAAAAAGAAAATCTCTTCACTCCCAAATAAACAAACAAAAAATAATACTATTCATAATATTATAGAAAATATAATTTTAAGAACTGATATACCTCTAACTATAACACTAATATTATCAAACAATATTATTATAAACTACTAATATAGAAGTTAACATAACTTGTGACTCAATTATTAACCAACTTTTTTTATCCTAAAATAGATTACCAATGACTCTATATATACTAATAATAATGATAATAAACTCTTTGAAGATACTAGTTTCTTTTAAAAGTTAATAAATAAAAAAAATAGTCTAATAAAACAGAACAAATGAAAAATCATATAATCAAGAAAAACAAGAGTAACATTTAATATTATTATTACTCTTACATATTTTTACAAGACAAATAATGTGTTCTATATAAAAGATAAAACTATTACTGGAAAATATATTTATATATTTTAATAAATATTAAGGCTTTATCTATATTTTCAAATTAAGAAAATTTTATAACTACTATGATCAAAGTACAAAATATATAATACAATCTGATTTTCATAAAGTAGATCTTGTAGAAAAAATTTAAATAGGATACTAAAAAGAAAAGAATCCTAAAAATCTCTGATATTTTTTTATTCATTAAATTAGATAGATATTATACAAAATTATTTCTTCCAATATGACAAAATAAATAAATTTTTAATAATTATTTATGAGTCAGATAGATCGCTTTTATTATTTACGTCTGATCTATTCAATTTCTTGAATTTAATTTTAAAGCAAATCCAACTGATTTAAACTCTTTATAAACCTTATTTTGATAATAATTTAAATTAAAACTTACTGGCTTATCACTCAATATAAGCTAACAACAAATATAAGATTTTTTTATTTATATTAAAACAAAAATATGTTTCATTTTATGTGATTAGCAATACTGATTTAGACCTTATGCATTTATTAATTTTGTGAATTTTGAAGATTTAGATGCTATAATAGTACAATCATAAAAATTCAAAGGCAAAATCTTGTTTTAGATAAAACTATAAACTAAATACTGTAAAAGTTATGATGTCTCATAATATAAATTCAAAAAATGCATCAATTGCAAACCAGCCAACCAATATAAATTACTATATAATCATTTTAAACTAGAACTATATCAACTACTTTATAATTTTCTAATTTTAAATATGCGAATAATATATCATATCTAATACTTTAATAATATTAATAATACTAAAGCAGAAAATCTTTTATTATATCTTTAAATTTAATTAATGTATCTAAACTTATTTAAGAAAGACTAAATACTATTGAAACTATCTTTTTAAAATTTGTGATGAAATTACTTCAATAATTATTAAATATTTGCAGAATGAAGAAAAATTAGCTTCAAATTAAATTAATTAGAATTTATATATAATATTAATAATAAGCATAAATAAGCTTCAGATCCTAAATATAAATTCCTATTATATAATAATTGCATGATGTTTAAGATAAATCTCTATCCTTCCAAAATAATAATCCTAATATTTCACAAACTAATAACAATATTATTAACCCTAATACTACAAATAATGATACAAATATTTCTTGCTTAATAATATCACTAACAAATTTTATACATTATTTAAAAGTTTAGATCTCAGCTGAATATTATATAACAAAACTCTATTATATATTAAATTACTAATGAAATTGTATTATTCAGAGATAAACTCAGATTCAAACTATTAACTGATAAGCAGTTCAAATGTCTTAATAATATAGTTTTGATCACTTTCATCTTGAATACTATACCTAATTGCTTTTCTTTTTTTTAGATTTGATTATTATTTTAAGCTTATTGTCTTATCTGAAAAAAAATATGCTTTGCTTTACTGATCAATGAGAATTTTGCTCAAGTATAAGTTTCACTTTAGAAACAGTATGTCTAATGTAATAATTTATAGTAAATTAGCATATAGCTTTATTAATTTGAATACAAATGCAATTCAAGCCAAAATATAAAAATTCATTAATATTATCAATTCACTAATAAATAATTCAATTCTTAGACTTTTTATAATTATTAGACTAAAACAAATCTAACAATAATTTTGGCTGTATGATAATCTACTTATATACTAGCCAAAGTTTGCTAACCATATTCAATATGATAATATTATTTCTAACATATTATTGAGCTATTTTCTCTTCAACTCTTAATTTATAAATACTCATAATATTGAAAAAAAAATTTAAGTTAAAGGTGAAAAAATCCTATTTTAGAATATAATATCCTAGAATATCAATTAATTGAAATTATTAAAAATCCTTAAAATATTAGATTTTTATTATAACTTATAGCTGCAGAATAGTATTTGTTCAACTTTCAAAATTTTAAATTAAAGCACTAAAGTCATATAAATCAAATTTTTCAAATTAGTAAAAAGCTTTATAAAATATAGTTTTTATCAATTCAATACATACAAATTGACTTAAAACTGAATTCTATTATAGCTCCTAATCTTGATAATTTAACTATCTTATCAATTGATATTATTAAATAGAAATATAGAATAGGCAAATATTTGGACTTCATTAATAACAATTTTCTGATTCTAGAATTTTCATTTTTTGGAAAAGTTTTCAAATTAAATTCCCTAACATATTCTTGATTTTTTTAAAACTATATCCTTTTAAATAATATAAATAACCTAAAATCTTTTTTTAAAGAATTAAATATTTTATCATCATGTAATGAATCAAAATAGAAAGAAATTCAAAATTAAATTAAAATTAAAAAGACTTCTCCTGTATGTTACTTTTGTTGACCCTTTACGTGCTAATCTTTACCTTTGATATAAGAAGAAAAGGAATTATATATTACTAAAAGATCTATTGATTTCTTATGGATTAAGCTATTATTCGATTTTATTTCTCAATAATTCTAATGTTTCGTTTATTCTAAATGATAATTTACATTTAATACAAACATTTTAGTTATTAAAAATTTATTTTTATCTTTTGTTTGTGTTAACTATTTTAATCAACACAAAATTAGTTTAGTTAATTTAATGAAACTTAGAATTTTTTGCTGATAGTTTTCATTTTTTTATTATAATTATATATTAGCTACACTTTTGTTTTAGTATACGATTCTTTAAATATTAGTTTCTTTATTACTCTGTCACCTATCTTAGCTAACTTCACCAATACTGAAACCTTTGCATTTCTAATGATCCTTTTTATTTATCTATTTAGTTCAGTTATTATAGTTAATACAGACAGTATTTTGCTTATCCTTTTTTATAATAAATTAAAATTTTTTAATGTAATAAACTATTCATTCTTATTATTTAAATCTCCATTTTATATATTAGTACTTTATTTTTAAATTATTAGAACAAAACAAATTTCTCTTAACCTATTCAAAGTCAAAACACATTCTGGAAATTCATTTAATGAAAAAGTAGATAAATTGGCAAAATCCTCTTTAATTGACATCTCTATATAATTATATTTCAAAGACTTTTTATTTTCATTTATTCCAATCTTTTAATTCAATTCTATTAATAAAAAATTATATCTTTCTTTAAAGATTATGTATACACTAAAATATTTATAAACTTCATCAATCTACAAAGAAATCAGTATTACAAAAACAAATTGATTAATTAGTTCTGCATTTTTAACTTGATCAATAGTGACTCACTATTTCAAATATTATTTAATAAATTATACAAATATAAAAGAATATTAACTACTCTTAAAAGAACTGCCTACTATCAAGTTTTTTAAAATCACATAACTGATCTTTATAATAATAATTGGAAAAGTTGCAGATATTTAATATATAATAAACCTTTAATCACATTTGGGTTTGTGTAAAAAAAGTTGAAACTATTAATATTATTGATATTAATATTTTACAAATACTAAAAATACAGCTCTTCATTCACACTTCTTATAACAAATGATCTTGATGATTTGTTAAAAATATTAAATCCTATCTATGATTACTAGTTTTTATTGCTCTTACTTCTTTTATATCTTTCTTATTTTTTGACATTATTACAAGTATTATTCTAAAATACTTTTATTATATCATCAATAATTTTATTAAAAACTAATAGAAAACATTTGTTATTTTATCTACTTTCTATAATTTTATCTTTGATCAATCTTTTGAGTTAATTTGGAAAACCAGATGTGAAGTGATAATAAAATAGAACTTTATAATAATATCATCAAGAAGAATAAACTAAAAAAATTCAACAATTATCAACACTCTTTTAACTCATTCTTTAATTCATTTTAAATAATAATGATAACATAAACTTAATTGCTAACTCATTTATTCTTAATTTCTTTTTGATGTAATGAAAAACTAATTTCTTTTGTTTTTATTTTATTTTATCATGTATAATTTTTCTTCACTTAGTAGTTAATTTTAAATATAATGAGATAATCAATTAGTTTGATTAGAATTGGTAAATTCCTTTGAAGAAGGCTAAATAATATTTATTTTATTTTTTCTACTTTATATCTGTTTTGTGATTTTTCTTTTTTACTTTGTATTTAAAAAATAAATCTTAATAAATGAATGCTTTATCATGTTTTTTTAAAAAAAAAATATAATATTGCAGATCTAATTACAATTTTTTTTGATTAATCAAATCATATAAATTTATTTTTTTAATAATTTTTTATATACATATAAGAAAAAAGTAAAAAATAATTTTATTATAATTATAGTTAAGCAACTAAAATTTTATTAAATATTTGTTTCAAAAAAATATTAAATATTTAAAGAAATATAAAAAAGTCTAAACTGAGATATTGTGAACGAATAAAATATGATAAGACCTACATGATGCAGATGATCGACAAATCTGACAGATTTGACAAATCTTATATATTTGACAATTCTGATATGTCTGACATATATGATATATCTGACATGATCGACAAATACAATATGATTTGATATATATGACATATCAGACATATTTGACATATACAATATATTAGACATATTAGTTATATTTTTCTATATACTATATTTTATATAAATAGACAGCTTTTTAGACCATGTAAAAAGTAGAATTTGACAAGTCAGTTTTTAGTAGTTTTTAAGAGGCAAACAGGCCTATTGTGTTACATTTTAGTTTCATACTTCGTTTCTTTTCTTTTCTTTTCTTTCTTCTTGTTATATCTTTTATTTTCTTTATTTTTATTTCTATTCTTATCAATAAACATCTTATTTGAAAATATAATTACTCGATACCTTGTGAATTGTTGATCGTGAAATACTCATATAAACCTTGATTCAAAACCTTTGTTTGATTAGCTGTGATAATAAACTTGTAAAAACCTTAAGATTACTATGTACATTAAAAAGAAATAACACTCTAACACCCTGTCTAACAGTTGTAGTTCGCAAGAATTACACGTTAACAATATCAATTAAGTAATTTGATATAATATTTGTTTATTTTCATCTTAATTTAATTTATATATTATAAATTGATAAATATATAATTGGCAAAAAATCTGTTAATATAAGAACTATATTTATTAAAATATTTTTTAATTATAGAAAAATTAATATATAAATAATAAAATTTTATTAATTAAATTATTATTATAAAAATAATTAATACTTATTAAAATAAATTAAAATCAAATGTAAATATAGTCAAACCTTGATATAGCGAACTCTTGATATAGCGAATTTTTAAATCAAATATATTAAAATTACCTTACTATAGTGAAGTAGCCAATTAAATTCTTTAAAAAATTCATTATAAACTTATAACGAAGTTGATATCTAGATCGTAGAATTCGTTATATCAAGAGTTCACTGTATTAATTGAATTTTTTAAATTAATTAGTTAATTTATAAAAGTAGTTTGATAATTATTAATTATCTGAATATTTGTAATAAAAAGAAGAAATTACAAAAAGTTATAAATAAAATAATAATAAATATAATAATTTATATTTAATTAATTTATTTATATTATAAATTAATTATATAATTAGACAAATTAATATTATTTTTAAAATATTTAATAATAATATTACTATTATATTTTAAATAATACCAATACTAAAATTTTAGTAAATATTATTTTTTTTAAAAAAATTAATAAATATAATAATTAAATATTAATCATTTATTAGTAAAAATAAGTTTTTATTTTTATTGCATTTTATTTTAAAAAAAGGTTATTTTAAATTAAAAATAAAATTAAATAATTTATATTTAAAATTTAAAAAATTAAGAAATTTGACTTATTATAAATTTTAAAAAAAATATTTAAATAAAATAATATTTTAAAATAATATATATTAATGATTATTTTTATTAATTTAAAATTATATTTTTATTATAATTTATTGAATTTATTAGTATATTATAATTAAATATTATAATCTTAAAGTTCTCAAAATTATTTTTTTCCTCTTTTAATATTTTGTGATTTTCTCAGCATTTAATAATTTAATTTATTTAATTTGAATAAAGTTTTTTTGTTGATAGAGTTTATTAAAAATATATTTTTAAAAAATGACCAGCTAAATTATATTAGTTTAATTGTAAAAAACCAATTTTTGAACTTTTTAAATTTGATTGAATTTGCTTTTTTTTTTATTAATGAAGACAAATTATGAGATATTTTATATATATCTGGATTCTATAGTAATAATAAATTAAATATTTAAATAATTTATTATTATTAATTAAAAACTTACTTAAAACTAATTCTAAGTGATATATAAAAGCTATATGTAAATATGAAAACATATACAGCAAAAATCAGATTAGATTAAAAATTAAATTTTGAGAATTTTTTGATTATCACATAACTTTTAATCTAATCTTTCAGAAAATATAATTTTTTATTCATAATATATTAATAAAAAAAATAATTATTAAATAATTAACAAATTTTATTAATTTAATACATTATATGTTTAGTATTATTAAAAAATTATTGGTAAAATTTTATTTTAAATTATTAAGGTTATTTTTATTTTTTCGATATAATTGTTTGATATTATTATAGATTTATTTTAATGACAAAATAAATGATCAACATGTTTCACTAAATTGATCTACTAGAAGAATTACACAAATAATTACATAGAATTGATCTGCTAGATGATCTACAAATTAATTTACATATAAATATTAAAAATATCAAGAATGTTAAAAATGTCAAAAATGTTAAACATTTTTTATAGATTTGATATATTTAATTTATTTAATATAGCTAATATAGTTAAATTGTTATTATTTGTAAATTGTTTTATATAAATAGGATGGTTTGTAAATGTTTGAATAAAAAGGAAGTTAGATTTTCTCTAGCTCAATGCTAATGTTCATTATTTTTTTCTATTTTCTTTTATTTTCTTTCCTTAATAAACATATTTTTATTTTAAATTAAGTGTTCTTTTAATTAAAATGGATCTATTATTACAATTATTCTAATGAATTTAAGCTATCTATAAAAGAAACAACACTCAAATACCTCGTTTAACTGTAACGACCCACCAAAATTGCATGTTAACAATATCCTTAAATGTATCTAGAGTATATATGCTTTTATTATGTATCCCCTATATAAATATATTTTTTAAAAATATGTATCACGTGATAAATACAGTTGTTAAGAGTCCATAATTGTTAAATTGATCACGTGATATGAATGTGATTTCTCAGAAATCACGTGATTAGCCGAACCCCGACAAGTGACAATCACCATTATGAGTTCACATGCTTATTAACTATGGCTTTACAAGATTAAATTTTTGATTTGCTTTTATGAAAATTTTTACAAAAAAAAATAAATATTGCTACTAGTAATACCAGCCATTAGCGTTAAAATCAGAGTCGACATCTGAGTCGATTGAAAAGTGTCTAACGGCTGACTGTGCCGACAATTCATTTTGAAGAATTTCTCGAAAACACAAAGCTGTGGTGAGTTTGGTTTCTACTGTAGGATATTTACAAATTACTATTAGTATAGATTGATATTATCGCCACACGTTCATGGTTTCAATGATGGACATCTAGCTGTATTGAAAAATTCGTCTTTTTATTTACCAATATTTTGGGTATACCGTATATCTAAAATATATCAAGTGTACATATACTTCTTCATTTTCAAAAAAAGTTATCCTTTGATTGGAAAAATGAATTTAACGAAGCGATTCTTATTTATGATTTTACTGTTTTAACCCAAATCAAAAAGAAAAAAAAACTGCATAACGACACAATTTTGCGATTTGTTATTTAGTAAAATTATTACTATCATAAACGATATATCTTCTTTATTTAGCTTATGTTAAATAAATTTCTTAATTTTATCTTAAACAAAAAAGAAAAAACAATGCTTATAAAAAATTAGTTAATACTAATAAACCTTATAAATCAAAAATTATTAAGAATAAAAAAACATTTTTTTTTTTTTAAAAACATTAATACGGAATAAAATATCATTGACATTTCAACATTCGAAAATATAACCACCACGCAGACTTTCAAAAAAAAAAAAAACAATGATTTTTTCGAAATAAAATAAAATATCGAATTTATAAATAAATAATAGAAAAAAAAAAGATATTTTTCGAAATAAAAATATCGAACTTTATAAAAATAATTAATAAAAAAAATATTTTCGAAATAAAATATCTTATAAAATTAAAAAAAATTCACTCTAGAATCATACACCTTTGTTTTAAGGTGGCTTTCGATTATCATCATTGAAAACATCCCGATCGCGTGGTATGACCTTTCGAATGGCTTTTATTCTATTCCCCCATTTTTTTCTGGCCGCCCTCCTAATCATGATTCTTATTATTTGTTTTGGGTTTAATGTTCTTTGAGGAGGCGAGAAATCGACATTCGCAAATTTAAAATTAACGATCGGTGTCTATTTTGTATTTAAAAGAAAAGTTGAGAGTGCGTTAGATTTGGATGCGTAGGAAAAATATAATTTTAAGTAAAAAAAAAAATCTTTATCAAAATTATTATTTACTTACCGTCATATTAAAAAGAAAAATCGAATTATAAACGGGTTGGTATGGATCAAAAACATCACCCATTTTGCGATTCTTGGCCTTGAAGAATCGGTGGCAAGCTATTGTTGATATACTACCACACTTTGTTTTTTCGATAAAATCATGCATAGCCATCTCTGTAAATAGGTAAAAAATTTATTTTTTCTCGTAGCGTAGTCGAATGTATCGGATATCCAGCTTTTTATATTGAAAATAATTCAATAAATTATTATTGCCAATTGATTATATTAATCAAAGTTTAAATGAGTTCTAAATTTCGACGTAAATACAATTTAATAAAACTTATATTATATTCAAGTAAATAAACAACAATCAAATGTTTCAAATATTTACAGCATGTTTCGTAAATAAAGATTCATCTGATAGTAATAACTACTACTCATTGAAAAACCAATTAAAAGTATTGCTGACAAGACAATTTTTTTTATAGAAAAACCTTTCCTTTGATAGAAAAACTCCCATGCAATTGATTTTGGATGATTTTGATAAGTCTTTTATTTTTAGTAATTATTTATCATCTGGTAATAATTGATGTAAAACGTTTGCATCTAGATTGCACTTCAAATAATGATGATATTGTTTTTCATATCTGCAGTAACTGACGGACGGGAAAAACTTTTTTGAAATTGAAGTCGATCTAAACATTTTCGTACAGTGGCTTTTATTGGGGGTGGGGGAACGTTGATCTTTATAAATAATAATATAAACAAATGCCAAGAAATCAATCATGCGTAAAAAACAAACAAACAATATTTCATATATTCTGCGAATCATTTCTTCAACACGTTCACTCCATTTTTAGCCTATCCACAAAATACGTGTGAAACTTACATAAAGACATGTAAATTTATTTATAGTCTGGTGTAACCTTCACCGGTTCTGTTAACAAAAACAAAAAAAATTTAACAGGAATTGGGGGAATAAATAATTATCACCACCAAAAAAAATTCAGTCCTAATAACAAATGAAACTTTACCGGTTTCGCGCAGGTGATAAAACACATCCCTGCAAATAAGAGATTGATTGGTTCATTAATGGTGAGGGACAATCAGTATGAAATTTTAATCGTATGCTCTTATCAGTTATTATTGTGATTTTTCTACTGTCAAAATAAAAAAAAAAAAATTGACAAGCTTTACCTTATTGTTTAAACTTCACTACATCGAGATCGAAATTAAAATCAATATTCACATAGCAAATATTAATGTAAATGTGTTACGTTTCTAACAGTTGACTTCTCAAAAAAGCGAACGGTAGCCAGCTTAAGATCTTGGAAAAATCGTCTATTATTTGATATATTTTTATTATATGAATAATTTAAACCTCTTTTAATAATTTTCATTTATATAAATAAACGTTCAAACATAGGACAGTTCTAAATTTAGAAATCACGCTTTCTCAACGTTACACGTGATGTAATTATAGAAATTCAATCCATTCTTAGATCAGGAACTGACACTCACTTCCGAAATTCAAAAATCGTTTGATCCACATCAAATATTATGCTTGACGGGTGTTTCAAGAAACTGTGTGTATTTTTTAGAACGTTTGTGATAGTTGAACTCTGCGGTTTATCCTTTGGAACCCGAAACCTTGAATTTTTATAGTGTTCATCATAATAAAAATTATTGGAATGATCCAGAAGTATTTCATTCCGATAGATTTTTGAATAATGGAAAGAGCTCACTTTCAACTTTCAATTTAGTTGTAGGCGTTAGGCAATATCCTGGTAGATATCTTGCTATGGTACATCTTCAAGTTTTTCTTGTACATTTCGTTTCAAAGTTCAATATTAAACCGATCGTTCCAAATAAACCTAATACTTGCCTATTTCAAATACAATGCAAATGTGTGTAACTATAGCGTCATTAAAAAAAGGGGGACGCTTTAAATTTATAAATCAAAATTTTGTATATAAAAGTCGTGTTTTCATGAAAAAAATAAATACAAAATTCGACAAGAATTTTTAAAAAATCTCGTTAGTACTGGTATTAACGTCAAAAAAAAAAAAAAGCACACAACTCAAAAAGAAACTCGCACAATACTCAGAAAAGAAACCACAAAAAAAAAAACTCTTACACGAAAAATAAAAAAGTTCAAATACAAAATCTCATACAAACAATAATATAAAAATCTTTTTTTTTTTCACATTTGGCATCATAAAATGGGAGGAAAAGTTTCTTCAACGAATTCATACAATTGGACAAAATCACGCAAGCAACGTTCTGCTCTTTTCGCAAAATTTCTTAATATAATTCTTTACACAAAGTACATTGACTTAGTACCCCATTCAATACTTTTAGAAGATTTCCTATTTCCAACTAAAACAGATAATTGGTCGGAACAAGAATACAATATTTGGTCTTTATTATTAAATTTATTAGAAAAACGAACTAGTTTAGGTTACATAAACAAGGTGAAGATATACGAAAAAACATATCTTGAAATGAAATTTGTTAACGAAATTTATGATGAAAGTTTTAAAGATTTAATTGAATGTTTAAAAAACGATTATTATTATTGGAAAAGTTCTTTAAAGGTTTTAGCAAAAAATGTTCAAGATGACCTTAAAAAATCATTGCCCCCTTCTAATAGTGATGATAGTGATGTTCATTCAACCAATTCATCATCAATAGAAATTACTTTGTTACCGCCCAAGAAACAGTTTGGAGACACTTTTCCTTTTGAAAAAGTTGAAGAATTATTAAACAAAGTACAATTACAATATGGGATAATATATAAAAAGGAAGGCAGTAAAACATCTAATAAGAATGTTTGGATTTGGGAAAAATCAAATAAATCAAATATAGACAGTAAAACTAGTAAATCGTCCAATTTAAAGCTATTAGATTTATAAAAATCAAATAACGATTACTGTATTTTATAATTTAGTATTTGTAAAAATGTGTATAAAACGAACTTAATTATAATAAAACTTGTATATTTCAAATATTTCAAAAGAAATCTCCTGTATTTCACGTGATCACAAACGATTTTTTCATTATTAAATTCTTTATGATATAAATGAGAGGTTTGCTATTAAAATCAAGTTACGAGAGATTTAATACAATAATTATTAAAATTATTAAATATTTGTAATTTAACGAATCCAAAAATCGATCCCATAAAATATAAGATTAATAATATCATAATTCATATGCACAATACCATTGTCAATTTATATTTTTTAAATGTATTATTGTTCCTAATTGTTTTACCAATCTTTTCTTCGAATTTACATGCCAAATCCGAATCTTCGAAATAATCCTTGAAATGTCAATTTCTGGCAAATCTGCATTTATTTCTTCGAAATAAATTATATTTAGTGAAATTATTAATTTTTAATAAAGTTCTTATTAATGGACTTGGAAATACTATATTTTTCGGATAAATTTTTCTTTGCTTTAAAATTAAAATAAATTAATTAATTTAAATCATTTTTTTTTTTTGGAAGATTAAAATTAGTGAATCTAAGTTGCTAACCTTTATTATTGAGCTCTGCCTTATCTTTAAGAGCATTTTCGAATTTAACGTCGGCTTCAAGTCTTTCAATCCATCCATTTGGCTTACTATTTCTTTAATTGCTATTTCCCAGTCCGATTCTGACAAACAAAATACAGGTAATTGCATATGAACAAAGTCAAACGAATAAAGTTTTATCTCGGAAATTCCATAAAAAAACGGATATTTGTTGACAGTACTTCTTCCATCAAATGTTATAAATGCTCTTCAACAATTTCCAATGATCTTGCACGTTTTAAATTCAAACAAATAGGGTGATCTTCTACTAAACTAACTTACTAAGCCAATAGGTTATCTTCACTATTCTTTGATAAAAATCTCTGCTTTGGTGGGATGCCGTCTTTTTAGTATGACCTAAAAAATAATTTATGAAAATATATTTTATAATGTACAAAGTAAAAATATTATACTTACTTGTATTATTTTGCTTAGTTTTACGTTTGCTATTCGTGCTTTTAGAACGAAAAGAGTGACGAGGGATACCTTTTTATAACATGAATATATTTTAATTATATCGGATGCTATATTGCGAAATTATGACTCTTTTCCTGATAGGTTTTGATGAAGAAAATCTTTCATTCGAGTAAATTTTCAAAAGGATCATCTCGTTAAATACTTGATTAATTTCACATACAAAAATAATTTGATATTGTGATCAGAAAATCTCAAACAAATGGAAACCCTTTATTTCCAAAAATGGTTAGTTAATTTAAAATTAATTAAAACGAATTACTACTAAACAAAAATATAAAATAATACTACATACCTCTTTGTAATTGAACCCCTTTAAAACACAAATGTAAATCGGGTTTTGAAAAATTACATCAAATCCTCAAAAAATTCATAAAGAGCCTGGAAATTATTAATTGAAATTTTGCAGTTTGACCGTAACTTTCTAAACTATTCAATTGATAAATAGATTTACCAAAATTGAGCTTACAAATGTGGATGATCAATTAATTTTGTACTGTATTTGTACGTAATTTAGATTATTTACATCTATTAAAATAAAGAGCACAAATTTAATTATTGAAATTATAAAATTTCTTAATTGAATAATCAATAGAAATGAAATGGACCAAATTCGGTATTTGCAATATATTTATATAAAAGAGATTATCTTCTTTACTTCCGAAGAAATAAAGAAATAAAGAATTTCCTTGTACAAACTTCAAGCCAGATGGTACTTGCTTACTTTATTTATACTTTAAACACAAGAAAATTGTTTGATTAAATTTAATATTCACGTATTAATCCATTTTTGATCATTTCAATGAATAATAATATAAACAACAATATAATAATAATTTTTATTTTTATTTCAATGAAATTAATGGTTGATGAAAAGTATTTAAATGGTCCTTAATTTGGTGTTGAAAAGACGATTTCTTTTGCATGAGCGATATGAGCGAGCTCTTTCTTTATAAAAGAAATCCTAATTATGTTAAATTCAAATATTATCGCGTGAATCTTCAAAGGCACCTCATGATAGAATGTTGTCGTGAATATAAACCCCTCCACCTAACATCGAAACAAACATCTTTTATTCGTTCGTTTACAAGAAGATGCAAAAAATCATATTCCAAATTAATGATGTACAAACATCAATAATCCTGCAACGACACAACCATTATGAACTTGAAGATGTTTTAAATCTTTATGCAAACATCTAAGCAGTTGTGGTGAAGTTATCACAAATCGTTTTTCTTTTGTTTTGTACTTAAGAAATTAGTATGATATATTTTATAATTTTTTTCTTTTCTTTTCCTTTATTTTCTTTCTTTTCTGCTTTTTTTATGTATTTTAGATTTCTGCGTGATAACGCATATTTCAACCGTTAATTTTTTTTTTTTTTTGAATTACAGAATTTTATGCGTAGATCCTATCCTATCCTATTATAAATCGTTTTATTCCCGTTTTTTTATTTTTTTCTTTTCTTATAACAAATATAATCGATTTTATTTCAAAATATATTTATCCATTTACTTCTTGAAATTTTAGTTTTAGCTTATTTACCGGTATATGGCGTGGCAAACTAGTTAACGTTAACGTAAGATTGAGTTTTAAAGAACTTATCTTATGCATGCATTTATTTGAAATCTTTTAATACATCTCAGCTTTCTTTCAATAAATCGGATAAAAAATAATACAAATAATTTTTTACTTTCAAGAATATATATTAGATCGGTGTAACAACAATTCAAATTTAATTTCGACATTAAACAGTTATTACATTTTATAAAATGTCTTGGATAATTATGCCAACTTTTTAATCTTGAAATGCAAAACCCGTAATGACTCTTGAAACGTGAATTACTTCAGTCGATTTCCAATGCTTTCCATACGTTTTAGCAATTTGTACGGTTTTATTGTCAAATAGTAACTTGGAAGGAACAAATTTCAACAGTTGACCATATTCTTTTGTTGTTGTTTATTTGTATCAAATAACATAAGTAAACTTACCCTTTAATTAATTTTTTGGTAAATGTTAGGATTATGGTAAATTTTCCAATATATTAATAATATGATGAATATATTAAATAACATTAAAGCTTTCGTAATACATATTCTTTGTCGCACAAAATGATCATACGACCGATTACTGTTTTCCATCTATTAAACTTATTGAAATTGCTTTTTTAGTTAATTTTTTTTTGCATACAAGAACTAGACGGTTAAACAGAAAAATTGCTATTACCATAAAAATCTATCTCTAGAAATAATTTTTGAGGAAACCTGAAGTATATATTCCATGAAGAAAATAATATTTTCTGCTTCCTATTACTGAATTCTCAAGTGATAAAGGTGTAAAATTAAATGACAAGTTGTTCCATTAACTCCTTCATGAAGGGAACAATAAAGTTTCGCGGAGTTCTAAGTGATGATTTGTTTTACACGGGATCAATGGGAGACTCTGGAACGCCAACCATTGAAGTTAGATCTAATACTATACAACAATTAGGATAACTCCTTATTGGAACGAAAATGATAATGATATATTTATTCAACACTTTTTTAATAGTTCTTTCTATTCCTTTTATTGAAACATCTAGATCGAATATGTAATAATAGTCTGCATTCTATTCTAGACCAGATAAGAAAAGTCCTGTCATCATTTCATGAGAAAGTCGTGTGAAAAAAAGCCACTAAAACTTTTATCCTTAAAAAATTTATGGGCTTACAAAGTAAACAATAATAAGGTAGCAATTTAAAAAAAGTAAGATGTGATTTGCAGTTGATGCAAAAAAAGAATATTTTTTTAACAATCCTTTAATCCACGTAAATGGTTAAGTTGGTTAAAAAAATCAGTTTAAATACGATGAGAAATGAGAAATTTTTCGTTTTAAAATTAAATTTTTTTTTTTTTATAAAAATAAAAACAAGTGAAGAAAGACTAAAAATTTTTTTACAATACAATAAATAACACAAGAATTTTCTATATTTCATTTTCTTTTCGTTTATTATTAAATGGCCAAACGATTAAATGATTATATCAAAATGGCAACGACGTAAGTCAAATACGTTTTAATGAATGAAAATATTCTTTTTTATTATAATTTTAAAATAAAAAATTTATTACATTGTTTTTATAGGATGATTCAATAAATGATAAAGTATAGAAACTCGTTCGGAACGATTGCTCAAATCATTCCGCAATCGAATTCGGTAATATTTATGTAAGATATTATATATTCTAGTTTTTTTTTTATATATTAAAAATTAATTTAATTGAGCTAAAGTAATATTTCGTTTTTTCTTTATTCAATAGTAAATTAAATAGAATCCGAAAAAATTTATAAACATTAGGATCTCCAAAAACATACCGAAAGGTGAAAAGGTCTCGTGGGCAAAGTTGAGTAGGGACTTGAAAAAATCGGCAAAAGATATTGATGCTCCAAATTGGCTGGTTCACAGTTCCAAGGGGTGACAAATAAACATCACCACCCTAACCCTAACCCTAACCCTAACTAATATCAATTATACCAGCCAATCAGAACGATGGGGTAATCATAAAAATATTTCGTGTAACTCTAATTGAGTTACTCTATATAGAAAATTTTTTATCGATCTTTATTTTTGATCATTATTTTTTTTTTTTACATTGGTGCGAATTTCTCTTTAAAAAAGTAATGATAAATATACAACTTTTACAGCATAATATATGTATTTTATGCGGAGAAAATGATTATCTAAGATAATATAGAGTTAGTTTTACAAATGGATTTTATGTAAAATAAAAAAATCGATTTTTTTAATAAAAAAAATATATTTATTTTATAAAAGTTTTAAAATAAGAAACCTATTAAAAATGTTATAGTTTTTTAAGTGCAACTTGATGGAAATAGTAACTTATAATAAAGTAAGTAATATAGAATTTTCTTTGAATGGTGTTATTCTAATTAAATTAGAAATATTAATAATAATTAAAATAATGTAAAAGCTTAAGAAAAACTAAGAAAATAATATTGTAAAGTATATGTTTATTAAGAAACAATTAATTACAACTCTTACTTACTTTGAATTATAAAATATAGAGGAAAAAACGATTATTTAAAAAAAAATGATTAATATAGATAATGGTGAAAATCAAAGTATTGGGGGTTTTTTTTAATTATTCTATATTAATATATTTTATTACTAACATAAAATATTTTTTTTATTATATTTGTGATTTTGGTTTGTGATAACTCTAATAATCTCTTACTTTTTTTTTGTTTATCCATCCCAAACCTGTAACAGTAATTTTAAAACATCTTTTATTTCTTCTTTTATAGGTAAATTTTGGTATCAATAAAATCTTTTTCTTTTTAAGTAGTCAGATGACGCATTATTTTTGTTTTTGATGATGGTTCAGAGATATCTTCAATACTTATAACTAAAGATAACATTATAATTAGGATTTACTAATAAACCTGCAACCTGCAATTGTAACTTTATATTTTTATAATACTATAACTATTTTGAAAATATTTAAGGTACCATTTCTACTTAAAACATTTGAATTAGATCATTTTGAAATTCTTGAAAAGAAGTTGTTAATTGCTTAGATAATATTAATTATTATTATCCTATTACATATATATTAGTAGGTGATTTTCTTGTAATTTGTTAATTAAATTTTGTTTTTTTTTAATTTTTCCAGTTTTTTTTATATCTTTAACTTTACTAATTATTACTTCTTTAACTTTTCTTCTTTTAGTATGAATTGATTCTATTTGTAATATTTTTTATTTATAAATTACTTTAATCTTTTTAATCCTATATTATAACAATACTATAATTTTTAATAATCTTCATAATTTATAATTTGATTATTATTTTTAAAAAGTGAATGGTTTAATAAAACAATTAAATCAAAAGTTTTTACTAAAATTTTTGTTAAATTTCATTATCCCTTCAATAGTTTTTCTTTCAAATTTAAAAGGAATTTTACTTATACTTTAAAGTTAATTTTAAATATATTAAAAATTAGTTATTAAATTAATAATATTTTTATAATAAATTTATGATATTTTTTTTAAAAAAATTACATTAATTAACTTTTTGCATTAATTTAAGATCAAAGTTTTGAAAATTTTTAATAAAAGTATTTTCTTTATAAAAGCTAAAATTTTTAATTTTCATTTATTTTTATATTATTAAAAAAACTTTATAAAATATATAAATTTATATTTAAAACATTATTTATATACTAAAGTATAAAAAAATTATAAATTTAAAGCTATATATTTAATATTTTAATTATTAAAAATGATTTTATAATAAATTTTATAATGTGGGAGGCAGTCAGTAGAAAAGGGAGAAATCTAAATTTTGGTCAAAATTTATATTATTAGACTATTTAGCTAATCTCGATTATATGTACAAATTTGGCTTAATAATAAAATTAACAAAAATTTTGAATTTCCACCTTTTCTACTAACCGCCTTCCATGTATTTTAACTAAAAAATAAAAAAAAAATTGTAAATTTTTATGTAGAATTTTGCATAATAATTGATTAAAAATTATGACTAAATTTAAATAAAAATTATTACCATTTAAAGAATAACTTTTAGCTGAATGCTTATTATTATTAAATGAAATAACTTTCGACATTATGATTACATTTCGATGGAAATATAATCATTAGAACCGTCTCATCAAGAGCTTTCCAATGAATATAAATACAAGGTTATTGGACTAATAGAAGCAGAGATAATTCGAAAAGAATAATTGCTATTATAATTCTGCAGATCACTACTAAAGAAAGCCGTAATTTCTTAAGCCGCAGTTCGATGATCAAAACGACCAAAACCTCGGAAACGATAATAACGTTGTTAACTAAGTTAACATAGTTGATTAAGTTTAATTAGTTTCTTATGTTTATTTGGTTAAATTAGTTAATGTAGTTAACTAAGTTAATGAAGTTTATAACGTTTCTTTAGTTTTAATAGTTTTACTTTATTTTAAATTAGTAATAGAAGTAGATCAGTTTAGTTTTAATCAAAGTTAATTAGAGAATTTATTGTGAAATTTATAAATTAATAAGTTTGTCAACAAGAGCTTATTTAGTTTATTGAATCATATTGATCCACTTATATTTTATTAATAAACCAACATTATCCCTATAATATTGATCTGTTAAACTCATGACCTAAACCCAATCCATTATTATTGCTTTCCCATCGTATTTGAAGTATTCATACATATTCCCAATTTATATTTATATATTCTCAACATTTCCTGTACTTATAAATTGATTTATTGTTAAAGCAATAGTTTTATTAACACAAACAAGTTCTTAAAATTATTAAGTTAAATCATTATCCTTCAGATACCTAAAACCTTGCTATATGTGTTGAAGTTTATTTTTCAGTCAATAGACTTCGTAATCGACTTGTATAACAATATATACAAAAATCTGTTATCTTATTAATGATTATCACTATAAACATGCCTAGTGATACCTGACGAAATTACCTTTCTTAATATGACGAAATTGATAAAACCGAAATGATAAAACTAGTTTTTATTAATGATGAAATTATTTTACTTAATTGCCAAAATTATAATTAACTTGATCTAAATTCCTTGAATTAAAATACATTAAAAAATATAATAATTTTATATTTATTTATATAAAAATATT
>CAMKVN010000710.1:0-24822 GCA_946474995.1 Funneliformis geosporum
AAAACCAGTTCCTATTAACACTATATAAAAAAACCCTTCTATAATCACAATGTTATTATAGTCACATTATTTTGGAACCAATACTTAGTAATACTATAAATCTGTATGTTTTAATTTTTCAATACAAATTTAGCACAATTTTTATATATTTCAAATTTCAATTTTTTTTCTGTACGATTTTTCTATGTTAAAATTTCTGTATAATTATTTTTGTATGGAAAATTGAAATAACTACATAAAAACTGTATGATTTCAGTATACACCTATACGAAATCAGTACGAACTGTACAACTTTTTTCATAGGGTAGATTATATTATATCATAGTATCATGTAAAACTTTTAGCTATTAGTTTAAGAACTTTATCACGATAGAACTATCAATAGGAAATTGTATTAGAATGAATATTAAAAGTAAAAGTAAAATTAAAATAATTGAATGAGAATTATAAAAAATTTTTTTAATAAAAAAAAATCTTTATGAAAATATATAAAATAATAGATATCGTATCAGTATTATCATCTAGGGAGGAGGTGCGGAAATCTTTAATTGAACTGTTTGGAATCCCTTATGTTTTTTAGTATCTTTATGCACTTTTGTTATCAAACTTCACAGATATAATTTTCGCCGCAATGAGTTCGCCGTGACCCAAGTTTTACTTCTCTTAGTGACACGAAGTTAAGTGGTTATCAGTTAAAATTCGAATATTTAAGTAATATCTCACTGTTTCACTGTTTACAAGTTGTTTATTTATACAAAATCGAATACTTACGAGAATCTTATCAACCGAACCATATAATCCTACAAATTCAAATGGATCAATTTCTTGAATTGTCCAACAAAATAATTATTATCTAACATTTATATCTACCAGTGTTGTCACGGGACATTCTTGGACAATATTTTGGACATAGGGTTGGACAGTATTGAACATAATGTTGGACATTCTTAAAATGCTTTGGACATAAAAAATGTACAACAATGAATGAATCTACACCATCATTATTAATAATGTTAAATAAAAAGAAAATAAAAATAAAAATATGATTTAAAATCCAAATATCTGAAAACCTGTCAATTCCATAAAGTTGAAAATAAAATACATTAATATCTAATTAATTTAATTTAAAATTGTTATTTGGCTATAAATATAAATGTAACATCTTCTCAACTTTTGAACTATTAACTTTAAGAGAAAAAATAAACCATAATTTTTTTTTGTCGATCAAAAAGGCTATATTATTATATTACTCTTTACAAATAAAATAAAAATGATATATATTCTCAATACATAGCAATAGTTCTGAGTTTTCAACGTTATGATAAATAAGAATATCCGTATCACCCAACTTGTAATATTGCTAATGCTTTATCCGCTTTCCAAAATTCTACAGTATCATTTCTGAATTGGATATCATCAATCTATCAATTATTTCATCAATATTTTCATGAATTAATTTACAATCAACATCTCGTTTAATATCCAATGAATTATCTGCTTTATAATACTTCAAAATATAATAAATCCAACTCTGAATAATCTTAGAATCATCTGTTGCAGTTGGTTTTTCAGAAGGATCAGTGTCCCATAGTATTTTGGATGATCCCAGGACGTAAAATAAGCTGTTAAATTGTGGAATTCTTGTAACAAAATCCAACATAATCTATATACATCGCTAGCCGTAGTATAATGTTTACCTTCCAAAACTTCGGGGCATGAAAAGTAGAATACCATCAACACTATCATTTCATTTTTAGAAGTAATTTGAGAAATGGAATACTGATATAACTTCAAACCATTATAATTATTACGAAATCTCTTTATTAGAATATTACCAGTATAAAGATCACGATTAATAAGGTTAGAGTCATGCAATTTTGTAAGTTCAATGATAATATCGTTCGATAAACTTCATCTTGTATAAAAAAAAATTACTATGTTTATGTATTACAACATACAAAATTTACATTTCATGATCGACATAAAGCATCGAAGCTTAGTCTAACCTAAAAATCTTACTGATCGACATTATAATTAGACAATAATAGCATATATCAATCAACAACTCTGGTTACATGTCACAAATTAGAAATGCATTGTCTATCCGATTTTAAACTGAATCCAATCCGTATCACACAAATTTCATGTATATATACCTGTAAATATATATTTTTTTCCCATTATCGAACCCTTTATTTTTTGTTTTTTTCGACTTGAACAGATGTTTTTACATAGCTGTTCGTAGCTTCTTAATAATTATTTTTTTTACCTCTATAATGATATATATCTTACATTCTTTTTAGAAATGATACTTTTTTGTGTAACGAGAAGAAAAAATGTGAAGAAAATTGGGAAAGAAATGGATATATAATCTACGTTTTGGTCACAAGACTCAATTTTCGATTTCATCGTAAGCTGACGCAAATTAATGTGAAATTTCTTTCGTTGAAAGTTTTCACTTAACTGTAAACACAAACACGCTATATTCCTCACGTTCAATAGGGTTAATGGAGAAACTACCTGCGTCTGATATCAGCTGGGAAATGATTTTTGATGGATACCTAGGTTAGTTTTATATTAAATTAACATTCGAGTTCAAATGTTTAAATTATTATAATTGATATAATAAATTATTTTTTTTTGTTTATAACGCAGATTCAGGTTTTTTATTTTAATACTTAATCAACGTCTATTTCAAATTTTGGCTTGATCAATAATCTAGTCAAATTAATGGCGCTGTAGTATATTTCGTCAACGCTTTGGTTCAGATATTTAAATTATAAAAGATATCATCTTATAATAATTTATTTACATGAATTAATGGCGACGTAACTCCGTATTATATCACACTTCAACATAATAAGTTTTGATTTTGCACCTTATATTCAATCACTATAAAATCCATTAATTTTTTCTTTTTCTCTCTCTCTAATATCATAATAGAATTCGATACCGATGGTCATGATACAGACGAGAAGTTGACTCGGTATCCAACTGATGGATTTCTAGGTTCGATTTATGCTCAGTTAACAATTTAAGTACTCTATTATTATAAAAGATATTAATTTCTCTCTCTGTTTTTTTTTTTTAACAACAATCACAACAATCACAATAATTATAATAATTAATTTAGAGCCTCGACAAGATGTGACTCAAAGGAAAGTCGAATGTGGCCAGATCAGTGATAAGTCTGAATCAATTCATGATAATTTGAAGCATGATAAATCATCTAGTAACGCTAATACAGAGGTTAGCACAAAAAAATTTATCGCTGTTTTTTTTTTAAAAAAATTACCACTATAATATACTTTATTGCAGATAAAGCTTTCTACTTTTAAAAGAAACAAATTTCTTTGTCAACATTCTGGATGTTCGAAAAATTTTCGGGATAATCATCAATTAAAAATTCATGAAAGAAAACACACAGGTGAAAAACCACATATTTGTGATTATCCCGGATGCGACCGAGGATTTTCTCAAAAAAATAATTTAATTGTACATCGAAAAAATCATGAAGGCATAAAACCTTATGAATGTAAATTGTGTGAAAAAAAGTTTGCGCAAAAAATTCACTTGAACGAACACGAAAAAAAACATACCGACAAAAGGCCCTATGATTGTAAATTCTGTGATCAAAAATTTAAACAAAAAATTCACTTGAAGAAACATCTAACTACCAGAAAACACTTACGAGCAAGCAGCACATTTGAAGATTCTTAGAGATCACAGTTAATGATATTGAAGGAAGAAATAATAAACCCAAGATGATTCAGGTATAATTGTTATTGTTTGAAACATAAAGTATGATCAATATGATTAATCTTTTTTTTTGGTTAAATATAGAAAGATTAAATACAATATTTGGTCATCTTATATTAATTAATTTAATTATTGTCGAATTATCACAAATAGATTAATAATATTAATCGATAATTTTATGAACAATTGTAAAAATAGCAAAGTTTTAATTTAATACTATAGAAGACTATAGAAGATTTACATATACGATGTTGTAATTTTAATTTTTGTATTTTATATTGTTGGATATACAGTACTGTACATACAATACAGATTAAAAAAAAAAAAAAAAATTAAAAAAAAAGTTTTTTCTAAATTTATTTCTATATATCTATGCGAAATCTAATATTACAAAAGAATGTATGGTTTAATTGATAATCGTGTTATGCTCACGGTTACATTCAATCTTGATAAAATCAACGATGGTAGTTAATTTCTTATGTTTGTTCCAGTCAATCGGACCGTTAGCCCATTGGGCAGTACCAGATGCACCACTACCATCCCAAATACCGAATTGTACATGACTTGGGCTATTTGGAAATTGGAATCGACCATCTTTGAATGTATCAGATTTTTTCAACGTTCGAACAACTTTACCATCAATTGACCACTTGATGAATTCTGGTTGCCAGTCAATTGTATAAGTATGAAAAGCATCTGTGAAAGCTGGAGAAACGGGATGAATTCCTCCATGGACCCCATATTCGATAATTCCATCAAAGTAATAATTTGATTGAACGTGCTTAGTGTCTTTTCCAACCATTTCCCAATCGATTTCATCCCCATTATCTGACATCGTCTATCGGAGAAAGAAAAAATTTTTTTTTTTAATTTTATATATAATAAAAAGTTGAAAAATAAGTAATATAACTTACAATGAAAGCGGTAACGCAACCACCAACTCCATTAATCTTCATTCTTGCAGTAATTTTTCCGAAATGCATTTTACGAGTAGAATTTAGACTAACTCCAGCACCCAAATTTTCATTAAATGATCCGTCAGGACCTTTTTGACGATTCATATTTGCTGGTTTAAGAAGGCTTGCAAAAAGTTGACCATTCTTTACTTCATAAGTATTTCGACTTCCAGCAAGATTGATCCAATTTGCGGAAGAAGGATTCTTATTATATTTGTTAAATTCTACAATTCGATTAGTATCAAAATTGTCCGTAAAGGATCGACAAACATTCTTTCCCTTTGACGGAGCGGCTGATACATCAGATACACCATTGAGCAATAATACTGCGACTAAACAAGCCAAGGACTTTTTTATGAAATTTACCATCTTCGAGGGATTTGTATTTAATATTGGAGGGAGGTATTTTTTGTTCGAGTAAGGAATAAAGTAAGAAGGTAAAGGTTAAAGAGAAAGGAAAGTGTGAGAAGTGATTATTTTGTATTTGGAATGATTGAAAGAAACGATTTCTAACGAACTATTTATAACCATTTTTGTATGCTGAAATTTTTTTTTTTGTAATGCTTTCCCGGGATGCGCTGTATATTCATGCATTAATTAAATCCACCGATAACGTACTTTCTAATCGTTGTGGCCAATCGAGGAAATATTTACAATCCAAATTCATGTAATAAGAATGATTTACTGTACTTTGCGTCAAATCATCGAATTGTAGACTATCAACACGCATTTCATCGGTTGGTAATCGAATAAAGTTCAATATCACACCATATTCTTTAAAAATAAACGAATGCAGCACTAGAATGTTATTTTGCTAAGAATTTGAAGAAAAATTAAAAAAAACATTTACACTGTAGGAAAGACGTTTTGTTCCGACGATTTTACGGTTCTTTACGTGTACAAATAAATCTCTTGCATGGATGAATAAACATTCGCGAATTGATTTTTTTTATTTTATTTTTATTTTGAACAAATAAGACATTTTTTGCGAATCCGCAGTCAATAGGAAAAAAAAACTTGCCGCGGATCCTTTTTTTTTTTTTTTATTCAAGCCTATGGCTTGGGCCTAAAATGGAATGATTTCATCTGGCTTGGTTAAAATAACCGGTATTTCCACAAAAATATAAATACCGAACCCAAAGGAATTGTTTTCTCAAATGTATAAAAATTTTTCATCTATTTCCTTTTTTCCTCGATATACCAAGCTTGAAAAAATCCTCATAATAGCATGTATCATTCATTTAATTTTATATCTCATCGTCACCGTCGTAAATATGATAATTATGCTAAGATTTGATGATTCAATAGCTATTTATATTATAATTCCGTTATCTGTATTTATTCCAATTTGTTCTTCGATTATTATTGTAAGTGCAAAACCATGTTGTTTTTTTTTTGCAAGGTCTTTTTTTGGTTTTAATAAAAATTACTCTTTTTTTTTAAAAAAAAAAATTAAAGATATGGGGAAGATCAGTCTTGCATGGAATCATACACATATTGATGAATATATGATTATTTATACCATTTATTCTTCTTGCAAATATGTGTTTTCATGAGAATTCACATTTTGTTCGTGGAATACATAACGTTTTTTTGCTTGGATCGATTCTTCACGCCACATTTGTTATAATTTATTGTGTTTTAATTAGTTTGCTTTGGCATTACAAGTAAGAACTTTTAATTGAATATTTGGAAACTTTTTTTTAATTAGAAATCTTACCTTTTTGGGGTTAGAATTTGAATTACGACGAGAGACATGAAAAATTACAAAGAGGCAAAATATTAATGGTAAGCATACCAAAAATTTAAAGGTGTCAAATTTTATTAATTTTTTTTTTTTTTTTTTTTTTTTTTTTTTTAGAAATGTATAAAGTTTATCAATATCAAATGGTTTTACTGCATGCAAGTTACATCACTGTTGGAGGTTGGGCTTATTTCACGTGGTTAAAAGAAGTAAGCTGGTTTAATTATAATGCAAAAACGTTTGGAATAGAAAAAAAATATTCGGTCTGGCCCGTATATATTCCCGATCAAATATTATATTTGATTTCTCTTGCATTCGTAATTAGAGCTGTAAGTACATCGATTCTAACGGGACCATTTGTGATCAAAATCTTATCCTAAATCGTTGCGCATTTTAATTTTTTAAATAGATAAGAGATGAATTAAGATGGATGATGAATATTATATTACTATTCAATATCTTGGAAATTGGTTGTATCGTATATAGGTTAATCGTATGGTGCCCTGACGATATTTATAATTCAAATGAATTTGGTAGATGCAAGTTTGTAAAAAGAATTAAATATATACGGCCATATTCATAATTGGTATCTTTTGTCTGTTACTTACTATTTCACATTTCGTAATCCTTTTGATCTGTTACAAGAATTTTGGCAATAATTTTGGATTTTATTGTAAGTATTATTTATCTATTTTCTTTTCCACTCTCTTGAAAAAAAAAAAATTATATCATTTCTTATCATTTTATAAAGTGAGGTATGTTGAAATTCCACCAGAATATGATTATAGTGACGATATTCCAAGAAGAAGAAAAAGTGTTATTGGACGCGTATGATTTATATATTGCATTTGCAGACGTAAATAAAAAATTATAATTCTATGAAGATGTGATTTATTTCATCATAAAAGGGTCTTTTGATTTTATTCATGTAAAAGAGTCATGATAACGAAATATTAAAAATTATTTCATTTTATTTTAACAAAAAGTGATTTTTTATTATTGTTTCGATTCAATTTTTTTTTTTTTTTTAAAAAAAAAAAATAATAACTTATTAATCAATTATTTTCCGAGATAAATATGTGAGTTGAGTATCTGATTTTTTTTTTTTTTTGATCTTAATTTACGTCTCACAAATGTAATTTGAAACAGGGCGAAACACAAATACAGCACGTAAAAATCAAATGAAAATGATCCTTTAGTCTCTAGAGACAAGTACAAGCAGTTAACCATTCATAAAATCAAAAAATCGTTGCTTTTTAATTTTGTTTCAATTGAACTTTTTATTTTTATTTTTTTTTTTTGCGGTTTAACGAAAGACAGAATATAGAATGGTCTTGTTTCATGGTTTATTCACTTCTTTAGGGATTTAATTGCCTCGTCTAGAAATCAGCATAAGATTTAATCGGAGAAAAACATCAGTCACCTACTAAAAAATTTGAGTAATATCTACGAGTGTATGAATTTGAAAAAGCAATAATAATAAAAAAATCAAGCATAAATTTTATCTTACAAAGATTCTTTTTGTTTTTATTTATTTATTTTTTTTAAATTAGAATGCTTCATATTTCTCTTTTTTCAATATAAATAAAAACAACCAATAAGTAAGTAAATTTTAAATTGAATTTTTTTTTTATTAATTAGTACACCAATAAACAATAATAATAACACGCGCCCCTTCTCATTTCAGGACATAATAAGTGCAACGGTATGAATTATATTTTTATTTTTGAGCTAATTAATCCGATATTATGAATGAAAACTTAAACTTGATTAAAATTTTCCGGAGATATCTAAAAATCAATCCTAATAACGAGAAGGATCTAAATTAAGTGATAAATAATAAATAATGGCTTTTCGTCAAACCATGCTGTTTCAAAATATAGTATCTTAATTAAATTTAAATAATTCGTGTAACATTCATAAACATTCTGTCAAAATTAATACCTGCAGAACAAAAGAGGTAATGGTCAAATTAATTCAAAATTATTTAATGGAATTAAGATCAATGACGATAATTTTCTTTTAACATTTTTCTCGTACCAATCAATAAATATTCAACCAAAATATTTATTAATAATGACACAAACTATATATAGATATATTTATTTAAAAAAAAGGACATTAATTACTCAAATTACTCGGGTTAATTTAATGACGTTTCATCCGTAAAAAGTCGTTGAACCTAAAGATGGAACTAAGAATGGAATGGCTAAATTTATATCAAACATGGCGGGTTTAGACAAAAATATCACTAACGCTAAGGGTACAAATACCGAGTATATTCACGATCTACATACTGTTTTTTGGTTCTAATTAATGCATCTAATTAATTTTTTTCATTGTACTATAAATGATTTGGTAAATCATATGGAGATCAACAAGTTTATTTTAGGTTAATCGGTAAAGATTGGATATTTAATGTTTATCATCAAAATCCTTACTGGTCACGAAATAGATAATAATTATGTATGCTTAATTGGTGTGTATGTAATTAAAACTAATGTTTCTGTTCAATTTAAAAATTATTACCAAAATTTAGGACCGGCACATGACCCCCTGGAAATTCCATACTATCCATTCTTGTGTCATCCGACATTCACTAACCATAAATATTGAAACGTTTTTCCCATTAAAGGGATTTCCGATAAATTAAAAAATAAAATAATGCAAGAAATTTCATCTCCTTCCTTATGAACAGTTTGTGTTTCATTAAATCTTCAAAAACTTGTCTCAGATTTAAATTAACAAAATGTTTCAATGTGGTTACTTTTAATTATGAAAAAGACATTTTAATTTACCAGGTAATAAATTTCGAAACCATTCAAAGGTACACAAGTCGACCATCCACCAATAAAATCTCATTGAAATAATTTTCTGATAGGATTTACTGTTGTATCAAACAGGGAAATTTTAATGTCGTACGGGATTGTTTGTTTATATTTCACATAATTACGGTCTTGTGCATTACTATAATGATAAATTCTAAAATGTTGACCACCCATATATTTTAATGATGGAAGTTATTTTATCCAATTAAGGCATCAACCCGTCCGCGCGTATATGTGGACTAAAAATTTATTATAAATACATTTCAATTTTTTGCATCCTTTTGTTTTTTTTTTTTTCATTTCCTCCAATTCATTAAAAAAAAGTTTTAAATTAAAACATCTAAATTTTGTTTACAGGATTAAACAAAAAAGCCACATTCTTTTCATTCCTTCTACATATTTAAAAAATTAAATCGAAATTAAAAATCATGTTGGGATCTAGATTTCTTACATTGATGGCCGTTTTTTTGGCTTTGGTTTGCTTTATTGTAAATGCTGCACCCGCTGCTAAACCTCCTAGTAAGTACACGATTAATTATCAATTTCATGACAACGATGATTTTTATCTTCAATTCAAACTAACCCTTTGTCTTTTTTCTTTTTAATTACCTCAAGATCCTGCTGATCTTAAAAAGGAAGAAGTATTAGTAGCCGATGTCGTCGCTGTAAAATCTGAAAGTACAACAGCCAATGATCTCGAACCCTACAATCCACAGTCAGAGGAGGTTGATGACGGAGTAGTCAAAGAAATCTTAGAAACTGCAGAGGAAGTGGAGGCTAAGAAGGCTAAGAAGGATGATTAATCATTTCTTTCTTTGAGGAATGCGGTTCTTGTATTCTATTAATTGTGTTATGGTGTTTTTTGGTATCAAATTGTAATTACTATAATTCAAAGGTTTATTTAGATTTTGATTTTTTGATATAATTTTTTTTTCTTAATAAATTTCTTCATACAAAAATATAAATGTTTTTATATACAATTTATTTAAAACATTATCGGTCAAAGATATTCTCCCTTTATCTAATTTAGAAAGGAATCCATTATATATATATATATTTTTCTTTTAAAAATAAACATACATTTCGAATTTTGTTCCAGATTAATAATATCATTTAATTAATAAATAACTTTTATAAAAAAAAAAGTTCTCGAGTAATTCAAGAACGATTATAGTTAATTAAAATGCTAATGTTAAAGCTCATCAACTACCTGAGAATCTTTAATAAATGAACATTTTTTAATCAAGAAGGATTTACATTAATTTTCACGAGAGAATAAATTTCTCTTTGAATAATATTTTTTAAAAAGCTTTATCTTTCTCTTTGGCATTCACTTTTTTCCTTTTTACATTATTTAATGATAGACTTCAACAACTCTCAAGTGTGACAAAGAACTAAGAGACAAACTAAATGGTGCGGAAGGAACACGAAAAATAAATAAATCGGGAATTGATTTGCGATCAAAATTGCCCTTTAAAAATGAACAAGTTCAACTCAAGGATTACGAGAAGCTGCGCAAAGAACACGTATTGGCATTCTTCAATGATTGAGTAATCAAAAAGAATTTTTTACGTTTTATTTTCAAAAAGATATTTATTTAGATCATGCATTTTTGAAGTAAAAAAAATATGTGCGTTTAATTTTTTATAAATCTATTCGAAGGGATAAAAAAAAATCCATCGTAGTACCGATGGATATTAGTCTTCATTTTAACCCAATTAATATCGAAAACTAAGTTGTAATAAATCAAAGCATAATATGTATTACAACGTAATGAAACTAATAGTTCAATCGACGAATCATTTGTTATTTCTCCATTAATTTTATTTATATCTTTTTGTTAAAATTTTACATAATAAAATATACAAAGAAAAGAAATTCGGAAAATAACTTTTATTTTTGATATTGCATATTTACTTTTAACTTGAAAATGTTTTGCGACGTAAATCAAACCGAACCTTAAAGATTCTATACGTTAATAATATTTATAATTTATAATATTTAATTAACCGAAAAATGAACAAGATGTCCATTAAATCCGAACATAATTCTCTTATTTTTGTATTGAAGCTATTGATTTATTTTATTCGGAAACTTTATAAAAAGATATTAGTGGAAGGGAAGGGCATTTCATGAGTAATACAAAAATTGTTGCAAATCAAATTTACGATTTTATTACGCCTCAAGATAGTCCAATCCTTGCAAATGGAGAAAACTCATAAGATGAGTTGTATCCTGTTTTCACTTATATTAAGCATTGAAAGTAATATCCAGAATATTTTTCACGTCAAAGGTTTGATAGAAAGCGTTATAGATAAAAGAGCGTCAAAAATAACCTTTATTCATGTATTCCACTTTTAGATGTTATTGTTCAAGTTATAATTATTAATATTTTTTTTTTATTCTTTTAACGTGGATTATACTGTAACTATAGAATAATTAACACTGGTGCATCACCAATGGTGCTCCATCGCTTCCACCTATCATTTTCACCCATCTTTATTTAATTCATCAACATCCATCCTCCTTATTTAAAAGGATAGCATGTATATCGAATCATCGAACAGAAAAGATGAGAATGGTTGGTCTGGATTCTGAACCGTTCTGGCCTTATTTTAATTTGTCTATCTAGAAATGAGAAGCTACCAATTATTTTTTGATTTTAGAATGAAAATATTTGTTAATTATTTTCATTAAAAAACACACAGGAGCATCGTTAAAAAATTAATCTCTGACGTGTCGAGATTGACGTATCGAACAAAACCACTGAAAAAAAAAGATATATATACGACTTTTCTTTTTGTAAGTTTATTAAAATTCCAACTATTTTGATAAGAGTTCTAAAAATAAAATTAAATTGACTTAATAGGAATTTTACTTAGAATTATAGACGAGTATTCCTGTATGAACTAGACAAGTCTTTTTTTTTAGGAATGAAAATCTGCTGCGCCATCATTAACGTAACGCAGATCCCCAAAAAGTAATGTATTACGTCACATTTTGTTCGAATACCTTAACTCCCAATGGAAGTGATGGACAAATTTAGTTCAATATATAAATGCTGTTTTGAAAATTCACACATAAATTGCTCTTCTTTGGAGGTCAAAAATTTTCTTACAATGTCATTTGAACATTTTAGCGCGCTCTCAAGAGATTTTAGTAAATTATTAAAAGAAGCTTATAATCATGATGTAATCATATACGTTGGTAAAGAACCAAATATTAAAACATTTAAGGCGCATTCGGGAATATTACGGATTAGGTCACCTTATTTTAATACGGCATTATCATGTCAATGGGTAAAGAAAGAAGGAGATTCCATTGTTTTTAATAAACCGAATTTTTCAGCATCGGTATTTAGTGATATTTTGGAGTAGGTTTAAACAATGAATTTTTTTAACGTTCATAAATAGCATATACGCACACATATTTTCTTTTTCCTAACTTTTGGTTATTTTCTTTTAGGTATATATATACTGGCACGATGGCACTATTAGAGAAATCGGGAAAACAATGTTTGGAAATATTGGTAGCAGCGGATGAACTGTTGATGAATGAATTACATGATCTTATGCAAAGTCATTTACTTGTAAAACACAAATTATGGTTACGGGAAAGTTTCGCATTAGTTTATAGTACAGCAGTTAAATTGGAGGCTTCAAAAGAATTACAAGATTTTTGTCATAATATTCTTTATTCGGAACCAGATGTTTTATTAAAGGCGGAAGATTTTACCACAATAGATCAAGATACGTTGGCAATAGTGCTAGAACAACGTAATTTTCAAATGAAAGAAATACAAATATGGGATCATATAATTCAATGGTGCATGTCAAAGCATCCAAATGCTAGTAATGACTTAACAAAATGGACGACCAATGAATTTGGTGAATTTGAAGAAACGCTTCGACAATGGATACAATTTGTCAGATTTTGTGAAATCGATTCAAAAGAATTTTATCAAAGGGTTAGACCATTTAAATCTTGTTTTTCTCAATCATTATACGAAGATTTAGAATGTTTTTATTACACGGGAATACAAAAAGAATCACTCACGTATCTATCAAATAATGCAATTAGGTCATCACTTATAACGCAAGATCAAATTTCAATGATCGCAAATTGGATTGATGGAGGCCAAAAACGTAATTCTAATAATTATTACTTTGGATTATTACTTCGAGGGAGTATTGATGGATTTTCTGCGGAAAAATTTCATACAAAATGTGATAATAAAGGTCCAACATTGGTTCTAATGAAAATAAATGGTACCGATCATATTATAGGGGGGTATAATCCAACATCATGGAAATCTCAAACTGGATGGACATTGACCAGTGATAGTTTTATTTTTTCTTTGGGTTATGGGAATAAATCGCAACCACTATGGTCGCGTGTCTTAAAACCCGAGAAGGCCATTTGGAATTCTTCTAAAAATGGACCTTGTTTTGGAGATGGTGATTTATGGTGTGTAGAGAATTTATGTGAGGATGAATTATGTTCTTCTGAAACAAATTCTTATAGACAAGGAATTTGTGATGCTATCTTAAAAAGTATGATGGGAAATGTATCTTCTAGTAAAAAATCTAGGAATTTGACTTCATTTGATTCTAGAGCTTCATTTTCTACAACAAGAAATTCATTTGGTTTGGGAAGTGATTTTAATATTAATAATAATACTTCTTCTTTAATTAGATTTAGTGTAGATGAATATGAGGTGTTTCGTATTAGTAAAACTGATATCGTTGATGCGACCATTGATTCTAAAAAATTTAGACGTGGTAAAAAAAGGTTAACCCTTGTTGAAAAATATCACACTCCTACGTTTGATAATGAAGAAAATTAATATTACATAATTTACTAGAAATAAAAATAAAAAAAATTCCGGATTTGCAAGACAAACCGAAATAATATTCAAATTTGAAAGAAATCTTAATTTATAATTTTTACCGTTTTATTTTTTAATATGTAATAATAAGAAAAAAAATAACAAGTTTGGCGAAATCCCTTTTTTTTTTATCATCCAGTGTATAGAAGTGAATGGATAATTCATTTGAAATATTTGAAATATTGACGAATTAAATTTAAAACAAATTTTCAATTTTTTTTTATTACGGTGTACCAAAAGAATTGAACCACATATGTACGAGAGTATTGACGACATTTAAGAAAAATCATTGATTCAGATTGGATTCACAACACCATTTTTTTCTTGTAACTAAAAAAAAATACTTTTGACCATCTTTTGAAGTTAAACTTTTCAACTGATGCACAGGATTTTATTTGTACATTTTTATACGGGTGGTCTGATTTTAAATCTGGATTTAGACCTAGAATTCTTGAAGTATATTCTAAAACGCCATAAATAGGGAAATTACATTTATGACCATAAAAATTTTTGAATTGTATATATGTTAAAATATTATTTTATCTATCAAAATTATTTTTTAAACAGTAAAATGCTGTTCTGAATGTCAGAGGTACAATTATTGTTTAAAAAAACAATATAAACGTTTAAAAATTTGATCTGTCAAATTTGTATTTAGATTGTATATTGTAGAGAATTCTAGGAATAATTACAGTATTGATGATTGATGATAGTTGTTTATCTGTCAGTCTTTTTCTTTTATTATAGTTATGGAAGTTGTAATTTCATCCTTTACTTGCTGATAAATGAATTTCTTCTTATTCTGTTGCATAGATATCCAAATTCCTAAGTAACGTTTGATTCAGATTTGTTAGATTCAGATCGGACTAAATGTATAATATCTTTTTATTTTATATAAATATAATATTTTGTAAATATAATAATTAGTATCTAAGGTCAGGTTTCAGAAAAATCTGAATCCAACCTAAAAGTGCAAATGAATTGTTAAAAATATTCAGGTAAGCATTTACAAAATCTGAACCTGACTTGACCTGACTTTAACTCAGAATAATCTGAGTTTTACAAATAATATTAATGCTAAAAAATGAATTTATTTTTTAATTATTATAATATCTTTTAATATATTTGCAATTATTTATTGTATATATTGTTTTTGTAAATTTATTGCTAGGTTAATGTATCAAATATTTACATTCATAAATTGTATTTGCTTTATAACAATATCTTTTAGCTGTAACTAGATCAGCTTTATCAGAAAAATTCATTCTACTAAAATACTCATTACTTAAATAAAATAAATTTTTATTAATAAAGATTTATGTGTAAATAATAATTATTTACTTTAATTGCATGATAATCTTTAACTGTTATAGCTAAATATGGATACTTCATTTTATATAACTGAACTTTATAATTTTCTTAAAAATTTAATAAATCAATCAATTATATTTAAATATGGGCATTAGTGATACCTGACTAAACTCTTTTTTGAAAAATTCTAATTTCGTCAAAAGTTTCATCTTTTTAATATTTTTATATGAATAAATATAAATTATTATATTTTTTAATGTATTTTAATTCAAGGAATTTAGATCAAGTTAAATATAATTTTGGCAATTAAGTAAAATAATTTCGTCATTAATAAAAAACTAGTTTCGTCAATTTCGTCATATTAAGAAAAGTAATTCATCAGGTATCACTAATGGTATTAATTAACCAAAATGGTTAATTATCCATTAATTAACTATTAATTAACTGATAATTAACCTAATTAATCATTAACCAATTTTAATATAGTTAATTAACTGGTTAATTAATTAAATTATAATTAACCATAAATTTTTCATCTCTAATTATATTATTAGATTCATAACTTTTACTATAAAAGAATTTCTTGATCTCAAATGAATCAAAAGGATTTTTAATATAATACTACCTTATTTTGTTAAATTTTTTTGTTTACCAAAAGTATGATCCAAAAAATTATCAGTTTAGTATTAATTTCCAAATATTTATTAATAATAGCAAATACATAATTACTATTATAAATATTTAAACTATTTCTTTAGTATAATTAATAAAACTATAATTCTATTTATTATCTAACCTTAATTATAAATCAAGTACTATAAAATTATTTATTAATATTCAGAACTATTATTATTTTTTAAATAAGGAAAATGACACATATGATATAATTATTGGGAAAAGAGATTCTTAAATATTCCACCTCTTACGTATTGGCCAATTATAATAAAGAAATAAAATAATTATAGTAAAATCTTACTATAACGAAACTTTATTTTTGGATATTATAATTCATTATAATAAGAAAATTCAGTAATGTTTTACTGAATTTTAACAATTTATTAATTATATAGTAATACTTCAGAGTCACATTTTCCTAGCAAACCTCCTATATGATAATAAGTTTGAAATAATATAAAACAAATAAATTTAAATAAATAACTAATAAATTAAAATTACAAAAATATGCTTACTCTTAGCCATATATAGATTAACATATAATCATTAAATCTGAATACTATATAGAGATGATAAGCTTCATTCAGTTTTTTTTAATGAAATTTGATTAAAAAACCAAATAAAAAGAGATAAACAAAGATAAAAGAATAGTTAAAGAAAAAAGAGAGACTAGTTAAAATTATAAATATAAAAAAAAGAATAAAAATAGTTGAAAAAAGAGTGATAATAGTTAGAAAAGAACGTAAAAAATAGATTATTGAAAATTATTTTAGATTTTAGATGTAGAATAATTTTGTGATTGAGAGGAGTTAGTAGAAGAAGATTCTAAAAAATTTAAATTTAAATTATGGTTAAAATAATATTAATATTAACTAAATAAATTTCTCATTTTAAACTCTTTTGAACAATTATATTAGCTTTTTTTCTTATATACATGATGCTAAAAACATAAATATTGAATTTTAATAATGATTTTCTTTAATTAATATCAATTAGAAAGTTTTATTATGCCAACCAGGTTTTTTTCAAAAAGGTCATTTTGAATTATTCACCAAATATGTCACTAATATAGATATACTTTCTTTTGTCATTCCTATTAGTTAAAGCTCTAAAAATCCTGATTCAGTTCAGATTAAAGGCTAATCTGATCCGATTTGGAATTTTAGTTCAGTTCAGTTCAGATTATAAATCCATAAAATGTTAATGTGGACTGAACCGATCTAAAACTTTTAATTAATCTGATCTAAACTGAAAATTTTCTGATTAATCTGAAATTTCAGATTATTAAATACTAATAATAATCGCTTTGACAGTTTGAACATGACTTTAATTAGTATTTTTCTAATAAATGTTACCTTTGACAGTTCAATTGTAATAATAAAAACTGCCTCTGATAGTTCAGATGCGATTTTATTAGAAAAAGTCATGCCTGAAATATTGGAGGTGCCTTTAATTATATCATAAAAATAATAATAAAAGTTATAACCAAACTGTTAAAAATGACTTTATTATCATTTTTCTAATAAAAGTCACTTTTGACAATTCAGATTTGACTTTATTATATTTTTAAAAGTTGCTTCTGACAATTCAAATGTGACTTTTATCTGTTATTTTCCTAATAAAAAATACCCTAAAATTTGGAGGCATTTATTATTAACTGAAATTTCAGATCAATTCGAAAATTTTGGATTGAATATTATAATCTGAAAAAAATCTGAACTAATCCAAAATTTTTCAGATTGATTTTTTTACAATTCGAACTGAAAAAAACTGAACCAAACTAAATAATTTTCAGACTGTTTGGAACTTTATCATCAGTATAATTTTGAATAACTAAAGAATTAAAATTATTAAAAAATTATTATTCTTTCATTTACTAGTATTTTACTTACTTTATAATTCTTAACTATTCCTTTAAATTTTTCTCTTACCTGCAGTCCATTAAACACTATTGTGAACCTTTCTTATATTATTACCGCTATTAATAATTTATTATGCTATAAAAATTACTATGCCAATTATTATTTATAATCTACAAATTACTAATGATTCACAAATTAGTGATAGTCCATTTAGGATATACTAATAGATAAATTGTGAATCTAATGATTGCTAATTTTAAATTTCTATAATTTCTCTAATTTCTATAATTTTTCTAATAACTTTAATTTATATAATTTCTATAATTTCTTATATGTCTTTACTTTATTAAATATCTATTTTAGATTAATGTATTTTATATAAATATTTTGCATCTTTATCTTAAATAAAAAATAGATTTAACTAATTATCTTTAAATAATAAATATCAATAAAAATGATCTAACCCTTCAATTAATTAAACTTATATATATTTCTTTCATAGTTTAGATGTAATTAAATTTTCTGTTAACAAATATAAATTGTTAATTTAATGATGTACAGATTAAGTTTAATACTGTAATCTTATTCCAAAAAGATAATTTTAATCTTCTAAACTTTCTTCAGTAATCATCATTTCTTTCTCTCCTTAAGTTAACCAAAAATTGCATCCTTTCATTAGATCATTTAATTATGATGGGTATTTTAAAATTTATTATTTGTTGAGGAAAAATTTAAAGTTTGTTAATGTATAAGATTAAACAATTAAAAAAATAAAAATGCGATAAAATTTTCCTTATATAAAATAGTATTGAAACATATCAATATTCAATGAATTGGCAAAATATCTAATTTTATGCAAAATTCAAAAAAAATAATCTAATTTTTTAGCAATTTCAAAATTTACGCAATTTTTTAATTGAAATTTTTACAATTTTAAAATTTGTATAGTTTTTACAGGTTTACAATTAAATTTTTAGCAATTTCAAATTTGAATTATAGAAATTAAATAAATTAAATCAACAAATTCATCACTACTGATTTAACACTAATTAATTCTAAGTTTGAAACTAATTAATTCCTATAGAAATTTATTAAATAATTATAATTTGTTTTTTTATTATATATTCAATATAACTTATATTATATATTATATTTAATTTGTTATACATAATAGTTTTATTATAAAATTCAGTATATTATTTAATAAAATTAAGGACAACTCATTTAATTTGCTATAACAAAAATTCAGAATATAAAAATTCATATAAAATTAAGATTAATGTTATAACCTCTTTGACCAAAAATAATTTTTAATATTTATAATACAGAAATTCTAAAAACTTTTTATTAAATCTTATCAAATTTGACTCTTTTAAAGAAGTTTTACAAAAGTATTTCACAATAAAATTTAGTAATTCTCATTGATTTACTATAATTTTAAAACTTACTTAATTTTTATAATAACCTTTCTATTCTTGCTATTATAAAAGTAAAATGAGAAATACTTCATAAATTTCTTTATTACTTACCCTTACAAACTCAAATAAAAAATTATCAATAAAATTGGTAAATAATTTTTTTGTTTAGCTGGTTATCCTTATCATCTTAGATGGTTATTTTTCTTATATAAAGCTAAAATGGAAAGTATCAGGAAATATGTATTGCAGTCAGAGTAGCAAAGATGATTATAAGTGTTTAAGTTAATGTAAGAATAATGAGCATTATATCCAGGTATTTTCAGCTTGTTACTATATTTTAATATATGAAGCTGATTTTAAATATATGGGTAGATCAAACATATTAATCAAATATCACATTTAAAATAATGTGATAAAATCATATTTATCATATTTGATAATATGATTATCTTAAACTTGATTCTGATTAGGCATTTTGTAATAAAAATTACAACTATATTATACATTATAATACAAGCCTAAATCTTATCAATATGTGCTAAAAGATTTTTTTAAAAAATGAACATGTAACTAAAGAAAACTATTCAATTTTCTTATTCATTATGTCAATTTTTTTAATACTTTATACAAAAAAATAAACTTTCTTTATATCAATATAGTTTTCATTAAAATAATCATATTATTTCTCATATTTAATAATCTTCATTAAATAATATTTCAGAGATTCAAGTTAAAAGTTTTTGGAATTCGCTATTATTAAAAATAGAAAAGAAGCTTTCATATTATAGAACAGAAAATAGAAATAGAAAAATAATATTTAACACTTTAATGAAGAATTATTTGTAAAATTTATTTTCAAGAAGAAACTTTTAAATAAATATAAATGTATTTTTGTCAGAGAAGTTAGATATAAACGTCTGAGATATTTATTTGATTGTGAAGATTGAAATGAAAAAAACATGTAAGTGGTAGTATAATTATTAGTAAAGAACCTTTAATTTACATAGTTCAAAATTAGTAGTTTCTTTTAATATTTTAGCTGGATACTTTATATAAAGTTATCAAGATAGTGAATAATTTGAAAACTTTGAAGATTGTAAAAATTAGAAGGTAAATTTTTTTTAGTTATATTATAATTTTGCTTTTACTTAATAATTTAATCAAAATATTTATTTTTTTATTTATTTTCTCATTCACAAAGATTTAAAGACTACCTTAATATTATAAATTAGTTATTAGTACTTTATAAATTCTCTTCGAAATGATATGATGTGTCTGTAAATCTAAAAATTTCTTGTAATAATTTTTTAGAATTAAATATTTAACTCATATTTCTTTTTTTTTCGTAGTAATTTTAATATTTTAAATCAATTTATAGAAAATTATGGTAAAAATATTAAAATTATTTATAGAAGTTGACTTAATCAATGAATATAGAATTTTTGTTATTTTGTAATTTTTTTGATTTAGAATAAATTGATTTATTAAAAATAATCATTTATTTAAAACTATTATTTTTTGTATTGTATTGTAATAGAAGAAATAACTACAAATTATATGACGAACTAAAAGTCACGTAATATTACTACACTATTTCTACTATATCTACCAGTTCTGGTAGATCTGTGAAAAATGCCAAATCTATGTGAAATATTAACTACTTCAGAAATGATGAATAGGTAGTAGAAGTCAGATATGGTAAAAGTTAATATTATGCGAAGTCCCAGAAGACGCCAGAACTTTCTTTTCTTTTAATAATTATTTATATTAATAATTAATTATATAGTTTTATATTCTTTATTGTATTTATTTATATTATTACTTTTCTTATAAATAGGGTAGTTTTAGAATTTCATAAATGATAGAGAATTTACTTAGTTTTATTGCTAACAAAATAATTACTAAATACACTTGTATGTAAATAAATACACTTGTAATAATTCTTTTCTTTAATAAAACTCTAAATTACTTAACCCATAAATTATATCTTAATATTTAAAATATATACATTGATCATATAAACCTTCAGAAGCTCTTTATAAATCTTGTATTATAAGTCTTAAAGCTAAATCCTTTGTTAATCTTGCATTAATACTAATTTTCAGTCATTAGTATTGTAAAATAATAGTATATCTTTCATTAAAAAATAAAGCTACTAGTTTTTATAAACTAATATGTTATAAACAACAGAATTTGCTTTATTACTACCACCTATTGTTGTTATACTAAAAAATATACAAACCTTTTTAAAAAATAAATAAATAAATAAATAATTTATTATATTTACAATTATATTTATTTTTTAAGGCTAAAAGTAAAAAAATATATAAATATAAATTTTACTTTTTAAAATATAAAGAAATTGAAAAATATGACATATAAATGTATACATATAATAAGTAATATTAGTTGATTAAATATTCCTCTTTTTTTATTAGCACTATTTGATTTTCCAATAATCAGCTCACAGAATTTTAAAATTTAACTTTTAGCTACTTGTTTAAATAAATCAATCTCTTGATCAACAAAATGATCTTGTTTAAATAAATCAATCTCTTTATCAACAAAATGATCTTGTTTAAATAAATCAATTTCTTTATTAACAAAATGATCTTGATGTAAAAAAAATATAAATGTAAAAATTTTTCTTCATAAAAATTCTATTATTTTATCATGTTTATTAGAAACAAATTTAGATACTTTAGAATTTTCAAGTATATTTAATTTTTCATCACTATTTAAAGTAGTATATTCATATTTACTTTTTATTTTTGATTCAAAAAATGGAAAATAAACTAATCCAATATGATACATTTTTTTTTAATTAAAATTGATGTATCTTTTTTAAATTGATTTATATTTTTCTATAAATTAGTAAAAAAAGTATTCAAGTAAAATATCAGCAATGTATAATATTACTTATAATTCATCTAATTTTTAGTTTTAATCATAGAAAATAAATATGAATTTATACATTCTAATAATATAAAACCATTAAATATTAAATAATTTTTTTTAAAAAATATTATTACTATTTACCTTTTTGTTTTTGCTAATATTTCATAAAAAATTCATATTAGTACGTAATTCTTTTATACATTTACAATATAAATAAAAAAAATTGGAATTTGCGGCTTTAATTCATATAATTAATGCCATAAATTTTCAATTACCAAAAAAAAATAATTCAACTAATCAAATAATATTATCACAATCTTTAAACCCATTTTTATCTCATCTAATTTATTAATAAATTGAAATACTGCAAGTGATAAGTATTCATATTTTTCTTTTCCAATATATAAAAGAATATTAAAAAAAATTAAAATATTAATGTTTAATTAAATAATAAATAAATAATCATAATTTATAATAAACTTACCAATATTATTTACTTAGTTTTAAAACTTTAATCTTTTTATTTAATAAATATAATGTAAACATTATATAAGAATATTGATTTCAAATTTAATTATATTTCTGAAAGTTATAATAGGCAATGATCCTTTTTTCAAATAGGAACTAAGATATTTAAAAGAGATTTAATAGACCAAAAAGAACATAATCTATTTGATTATTATTACCACTACTATTTATAAAAAGGTTAGAATCTTCTATAATATGAGAGCTGATTTATTAAAAGTGGGTTACGAGACATAATAAATCATATGATCTGTATCTCAATTTTAATAGAATACTACCCATATTATCTTCTGTTTCTTTTTCTTTGCCTTTTTTAATTGTTTTAAAGTTAGAAAGGTAACTTTAATAAAATAATTATATATAAAAATTAGATTATTCACATTTTCATTAATTTGATAGTTACACTTCTCAATATGATATTCTCTTTTAATATTTAATATTTAGATTAACAATTGTAAGGTGTCTATATTCTTTTCGTAAAATCAAGCATTCATCAATTGCTTGAAGTATAGCATCACAACAAGTTATAAGATCTAAATTAAAGTAAGATCAAAAATTAATAACTACTATTTTTCTATCAATTTTAAGTTCAATTACTCTTAATTGACAATTATTAATATTATTGTTTTTTAATATAAAAGTTGATTGATTTTTAAGATTTTTTGCTAATAAATGTAAATGTCTATTTTGCTATGATATAGAAACTTCAGTATATAGACGTTTCTTATTTATAATAGAAGTATTTACTCTAGCTTCAATTAAACAAGGTATATTAAGCTAAATAATAATATTTTTAAAAGTTTAGAACTAGATTTTATTTCAATTATCTTAATAAAGTATAAATATGATTGTTAATTAAAAAAAAATTCAATTAAAATCCAAAATCCAAAATACTTTATTAATAAAAAATTACTTCATAAAAATTATTTACTATGTCTGAAGATAATCGATTATTTGAAATAATTTGAGATATATTATTATTGTTTTTCCATTTAATTGAATAATTAATTTTTTTATTAGATAGATTCACAAATAATTGAAACATTCTTAATATTGTTTCTACTTTATATTTTTCTGAATTTTTATAACAATAGAATTCTTTTTACTATATTATGTATATTTAACATTTAAAGGATAATTTTTTAGTGATAAAATGTTGTAACTTCTTTCATATCATTTTCTATTTAGATTATTTTAATAAAAGAATTGATTAGATAGTTACAAATAAAAATAGGTTTATTATTATTAGGAGGTAATACGGGTTCTTAATTATAAAGCAAATCAACATTAAAATCAACTTCATCAATTCTGAATGCCTATAAAAATAAAATTAATGATATAAATTCTGATTTTAAAATAATTTAAGTTTTGTAACCATATTTTAAATATAAAAAGAAAAAAAGAAAAATTATTGAATACCAGTTTTTGATTTTCTGTCATATTTAGATGCAAATTTTTTATGTTTTAGACCAAAGAGTTTTATAATTTCACTCCATAACATATAAAACTCTTTTTCAACTCAGTATATAATATACTATCACATGTACTTAAAACTAATTTCCAACTAATTTTTCACTTAAGAAAAAAGTATTAAGTAAAAGTTAAATTCCTATTTTGCTATTTACTGATTGCATTTTTAATTATTTTGTTATACAAAATTCAATATATACCTTTATTTATCACATAATTATTATTTATTAAAATGTACAGAATTAGCCACATGAAATATCTATCTTTTTTTATTACAAGTAGAAAAAACCAATTATTTTCTGAAAAAGAATAGCTGCTCCTTTATAATATTTAGACAAATAATAAGAAGAATCATTGTATTTCTTAATATCAAGTGAATATTGACACATATTGATATAATTTTCTAACTATTACAGTCCTAGCCAAAAGTAATGGCGGTTATTATTTTTTACTTATCAAAATTTTTTTCTAATTAACCTCAAGAAAAG